>CAUVYP010000013.1:0-146957 GCA_963556195.1 Sepiola atlantica
TAAGTCATATGTCGACGTGTAAAAACCTTTCTCTTCGAAGTGTCTTGCTTAGCATACTAACCGCCGTGACGTCAGCAGATAAACCCGACTCAATGCACAGGCCTTCTTAACAAAGGTCACGTCTAACGTCTCTATACTTTATTTGCAGATACATGTAAACTGGCACTTGCTCGGTCAACTTACTGGTGGGTAACAAATGTTACCCTACCATGAAACATTCACAACTTGTTTTATTGGGACATGATTTCTTAAGACTACACTCTTCCGTTTTCATCGGATTTGGATGATCCTTACCTGAATTGACTGTGTATTCAACCTCCTCCCTTGTTTGTTATCCACATAAGGGAAGGCAGCAGAAAGTCCTTTTGAAAAGTTATGATTGTTTACTACCTTTTAGAAACAAACTTTTGGTAACTCCAAAGCATATCAGGCAGAACTGACATAGATGTCAGTCAGCTTCGAAGAGAAAGGTTATTACACACCAACACATGGACTGTGGTCTTTTCTGTCTGAAATTATTTCATCTAGTAATTGTTTGGTTTTTAAAAAAGGATACCGATGATTTTGTTCATGTCGTTTTCAGGGTTGGAAATCTTAGTGATTTAAAGGTAAAACTATAAAAAAAACTCACACTAAAATTCAAGATGGTTGACAAACCTGTCTTGACAGACAAGGCTTAAATAAAAAAAATACTTTTCAAATTTGAAATATTTGCACAATAACAAGTCTGCATAATATAAAACGTTTTGTTTGTTCTGACACAAAACTAACTTTTATGTTTGTCGACTGTCATAAAATAATATCAACTAGAAATTTGGTTCACACTTATTTCTTTTTGTATAAAAAAAACTTTATTTTTGTGCCAAAAGGTTATGTGTGTAATAAAATTCTAAAACAGTTCAAATATGTTTGGCACTAGAAAAAAACAAACAATGATTAAAACATTGAATTAAAGTTCTGAACATTTTAAAAGTATTTTTATTTCAGGACAAGAAATGCATTTCTAAACAAGTAAAATTGACAATAAAATAATTTTATTTATTTCTAAATAGTTTTGCATTTTTTATAACACTTACAAAATTATTTATTTAATCAATTTTTAATTATTTATCGTTTTCATTTTTTTGTATTATTTATTGTTTGTTATTTTGTTTGTTTATTTAATTACTGTGGGCTGTCAATTCTTTATGAAAGGATTGGGAGGGTCTTAACCGCTTTTCTTTGTTTTTTGTTGTTCCACTCATCACTTCAATGAATTGGTACATATATATATTTATAAACACAATTTAAATTTTTAACACATTAGGAATTTTGACCCCTAGAGTAAATGTGGTATCGTGGTGACTAATGATTCTAGCAAAGAGTAGGATAGTCAGAGAATGACCAACGACATTCCACCCCACACTTTTGATGGCCTTGAGCCTAATTTGTTTAAAATTTAAATTGTATTTTTATATTTTTTGCAATAAAATAACTAAAAATGTAATATCTCTTCTGATACTACACTTCATCTTTTCTGTTCTCGGTCAGTAAAGGTGAATGAGAAATTCTTTGACTGAGGCAAGTAAAATTTTTGTCCCAATCCAGAGTGTCTCTTTTTTTTGGGAGCTTGATTTTCCTCACATTTAAAACTGAACTTCTGTCTAACTGTCCTCGTGGGGAGGAAAGTAAATAGAAATAGTAAATTTAAAAAATCCATGAAACAACAGCAACTTAACTATTCATTTTGAATTTTTTTTTTAAATTTATATATATATATATGAATGGAGTTGATTTTTCCACTCCCAACCCAGTTAGACTAGACTATAATACTAAATGCATCGAAACACATCGCTTTAGTCATTTAATATCTTTGATTATGTTTCCAGAATATATAAATTATTTTTTAAAGCTAAACTAAAAACATTATTTTTATTCCGCACTGTAAGCCTTCTCCCAACTAATTGAACCAAAGAGAGGGTAGCACACCAATTTCTCTCTATGTATTAATAACTCTTACTCTCCTCAAACACTGTTTGGCAATTACTTCACAAGGAACTGTAATCAAGTTGCACAGTTTCAGAATTTGTAAAACATCCAATCACAGCAAAGCTTACATAGACATTATGTATCAAATCATTCGCCATAACATTGTCACATTTTAAACAAAAAAAAAACCCTTCGATACGAAACCAGATAAGTATTATTTTCCTTTCCAATAATTAAACACATAAATTTGTTTTGTTTTAATTCTCGCTTCTGTAATGATTACAAGGTAGGTTTATTTTACGGATTAATTAATTTTAATATCAATTCTATTTTTATTTATATTCAAAAACAAATAAAAAACAATAACAATTCGCTTAAAAACTAAACAAAACCAAGACTTAAAAATAAAAGTAATTCTACGTTTTATTTATTTACAAAAAAAAAAAAAATCTTGCTACTTCTACAGAATTTGAATCAAACTGTTTAAAAAAATTTTTTTTGGAAAACTAAAATAACCCTAATGTAAGTTTTAAGTTTAATTCGGTTCAAATTCTGTAGTTGAACCTAAATGCACCAACATTTATTATATTTTTTAAACAACATAAATAAAAATTGGTGCAGTCCCCAACGATTTGCTTTCAATGACCGAGGAAACAATAGATAACAGATCGAGTAAATATCCCAGCCCGACAGAAGTACACTTTTTCCTAATCGGTCATTGAAGAAGATATCCTTCTACACTGTGGCAATTTCTAGTTTTGTTACACTTAGAGGTAATCATTTTTTGAGTACATAGATTTTCCACAATTCAAAAGTGACAATTGTTTCTTTACATTAAAACTATCCATTCTGACCTATTTGCGTTCATTCGGCTGTTTACACATTTAAAAAAATTTTTTTTTACGTTTCTCCCGGGCGACGGGTACCTGCTAGTAATAAATAAAGTTCAGTTTCAGTATGAATCGAATCATGTTTTTTCTTTTCTTTTTTTAATGCAATTTTTTAAGTTTTCTATTGTTTTTTTTTTAAAAAGCTCTCATTCATTATCGACAATCTGACTGTTCGACAGATCTCACTTGCTACTTACTAGCATGACGTCACTTTTCAGTGACCAGGCCTTACTTACGAAGGTCACACCTTAGACCTCTTGCTCCACCATTTTCTCCATTTTTCTGTACAAACGTCAGCATGAGCTGTGTATGCATCAACGTGTGCATTTAGCTCTTGGTAGTAAAACAAGAGTTTTCTTGAATTCATTTGAATTACAGCCATTAATGAGATTAGGCCTTTTAGGGAGTAAATTCGTTTTCATGGCAGGATATTAACCACCCATTTTCAAGCCATAACTGCAGTTTACGGGGGTACTCATCTTGACCGGTATTGGTATGGAGTATTCAGGTACCCGAGTTTTAAGCACTCAAGTGGGTGTCCATCCAACCTTTTCGACACTACTGTCCAAACTTTCGTGTATTGTCCTAAAGTTTGGTTCATCAATTTTTATCGCTACACAAATGGACGAGTTGAAAAATCTTACATCATCCAACTGTGATGTGAACTCCACCCATTTTCTAGATGATGTCTATTCCAAGGAGTATGTGGAACCCCAACAATTTGCTATCAACAACGAAAACATTGATTTTAACTGGATTACTGTTATTCACACAGAGTTCGATGTCGGCACGTCCTTCACATGTCTGCTCCACAAGCAAATAGATAAATTGATAAGTGATTTTATTCTCGTTCGTCACTATTTCAACCAGAGGTATAGGGAAAGAGAGATGGGTCTATACCTAACCCCAAAGAGTACGAGAGTAAGCGAGTTTACTCTTCCAACCATAGAAAATGTTGCATTCCCAAAGAAAATTGATAGCATCATTCTTGAAATCTATTCATAAGTAAAGAATAATTAAATAAATTAAGCAACAATGAAAAACAAAAAAAAAACTTTTATTTTGAATAAAAAATATTTTTTACAGAAAGTAAAAAAAATTGATACATGATGTCAGAAAATATATTAACAAAATTATTTTATAGCAAAACGATTTAAAAAAAGAAAAAAAAGAAAAGTTTTTCAAAAAGACAAATACTATTCCAGTACTTTTCATATCTATAAAAATGAATTGATCAAACAGTTGTTTTGTTTGTTTTTTCCAAAATATTGTGATATATAATATATATATAAAAAAAATGATCAATAGTTTTATTTTGACATACGACACCTTCAGACAAAAACTTAAGATGCTTGTTAAAAAAGTTTAAGATTTTCTTTTCCAGTAAAATCATGGCTGACTTTTTTTTGTCAGCTTGATCTCCCTTAGAATTAGATGCCTTAGCAAATTGAACTAAAATGCTTGTGAAAAGAAAAGGACTAAAATTTGAGGGTCAATGCTATAAAAGTCAATAATTCTTTATCGAAATCTAAATATAGCTCAGAAGTGATAAAATATATTTTGAACACTTGAAAACAGTTAAAAAATACTATTAACAGCCAAAAATGTTCTCTTCACTAGTTTATCTGTATTAATAAAACTATCAGACAAGATAGTGTATACGTAACTTTGATAAATACACATTGAATTAGTTTTTTATTTTATTTAGTATTAATCGAATATTTATTATAATAATAAAAAAGAAAACGAATTTAAAAAAATCTTATTTAAAGAAAAAAAATGTAAACATGATTATTTTAAATTCTATTTCTCTAATCCTTCCACCTGAGCAACGCCAGGTAAACTACATGAATCTGAATATAAGTCAGAAATAGAGAAACAATATATTTTCTCTGAAAATTCAATGCAGAATATAAACATTATAATTTCAGAATCACAATTTTTATTAATGAAAAAGTTTTACAAACATAAAACAGAAAAAAAAAAACAAATACAAAAAAAAAAAAAAGGGTTGTAAAAATGAAATTAAAAAAAAATGTTTTATACTTTATGAACGTGTGTTACCATCTTGAAACCCCTCCCTTTTGTAAATCACTGTTGACAGTATTGATGTCAGCGGTGACCATCATATCGGTTGCAGAATGAAGCAAAAGATGACACCCATGTTGACTAAAACGAAGATTAAGACATAAAAAATTTTATTTTTAATATTCAAACTGAAAGAAGACAGTCTGTGGCTTTTAAAATTTCTCTTCTAATTAACATCAGATGCACCAGATTTTAAGATGATACAAAAAAAAATCGAAAGATTTTAGATTTTAAATATTTTGCTAGAATCCCTTTTCCCAATCTAGTTGATCAACTAAAGCACCATTTTTCTACCTTTCGGCATTTATTTTGTGACCAATGAATTCAATCCACTTAAATATTTTTTCCCCACTGACTGAATGTTTAAATTTCATTTTTTTCCCACCATTTTTGTGTCAGCCAAATATGATTTATTTGTTTGTTTGTTATTCATCAGCAATGATCAAAGGTATCGAGAAGTCATTCAGATTTGGATCTAGGAATTGAATTAAGGATTCAACATTGCAAGACTTTCTCTCTCTACAGTTTGACTCATCTCTATAAAATAAGGTCATACCCAGAGAGACTTAAAGGAGATTATATATATATATAAGAAGACTCATAAAATTCCTTTTTCAATTCAAATCTAAGGAATTTTTAACTTAATGATTTTGTAAACTTCTATAATGATGGTAATCTTTTGGTGCAAGATTTGGAGAATATAGTGGATGATGCATAATTTTCATGGCAAATATTTTTTTTATTTAGATGTTTGATCTTTTGTGCAGTGTGAGACCTAACAAATCATTGTTTTCTTTTGCAGTTCAAAAACTAAGGAATTTTATGAAAGTAGAAAAAGTGACAATACTGTTAACTACATTAACAATTAAACATCTGATAATCGGTTTCATTTATTTATTCAGCCTAAAAATAAAAATGGACATAACTTTTGTTACAACTGGATATATACATATATAATGAAATATTAAAAATGGATAAATATTTTGTGAACACGTCTTATGTCAAACTGACCGACAAAATATTTAAAATTCATCCAACACAGCAAAAACTAAAAACTAACAGAAAACATGATAAATACACCAATCAAAATGTTTACAATCAAAAGTGAAGCCAAAATAAATTTCTGATTCTATCACATCTCATATAAAATTTTAAAAATTAAACATTTATCTATAGTCGTGTGTGGCTCAATTTTGATATGGAAAAAACAAAAAAATATAATGAACAAAGTTAAGCCAATACGAATTTATAATTACATGGGATTGACTGAACTCAATGACAGAATATACAAGCCCCCCTCACACCTCTAAATTTTTTTTTATTCAGTTTTTCTGATTATAATTGATCAAGTACCAAATTTTCAGATGTAAAAAAAACTGATTTTAATTTCTTTTTAATTTAAAAAAAAATTTAGAGAGTGATGCAGAAGTCCTTGGGGAAATATCAACTGGGTGGGGGGTAAAGGATCATTTCATTTTAAAAATACAAAGCACCTACAAATTATTGAACAAGTTGTTAAAAAATATATTTTAATATGAAAATTTGGTGGTAATTGATAGTAATCTGAAGGAAAATATATCATTTAAAATAAAGTACAATAAAATGGAAGAATTAAAAAAAAAAGTTATTTACTATTTAAATCACTTATTTTATGTTGATGAAAAAAAAAGTTATTTACTATTTAAATCACTTATTTTATGTTGATGAAAAAAAGAAGTTATTTACTATTTAAATCACTTATTTTATGTTGATGAAAAAAAAGTTATTTACTATTTAAATCACTTATTTTATGTTGATGAAAAAAAAAGTTATTTACTATTTGAAAAAAAAAGTTATTTACTATTTAAATCACTTATTTTATGTTGATGAAAAAAAAAGTTATTTACTATTTGAAAAAAAAAGTTATTTACTATTTAAATCACTTATTTTATGTTGATGAAAAAAAAAGTTATTTACTATTTGAAAAAAAAAGTTATTTACTATTTAAATCACTTATTTTATGTTGATGAAAAAAAAAGTTATTTACTATTTAAATCACTTATTTTATGTTGATGAAAAAAAAAAGTTATTTACAATTTAAATCACTTATTTTATGTTGATGAAAAAAAAAGAAGATTCTTGCATACAATTAAATTTGCGAGGATACGATACACAACAGAGTGATAGCAAACAACATCAAAGTTGTGTTCATCTGGTTGGTCGGACTACTGTTGATTCTTCCTGTTCGATCTGGGGTTGGTTGGGAAACCTCTGAAAACAAATGGACAGTCAGTTAATGTTCAGATTATTTAATATCATGCACATCAAATTAGAAAAACATCAACATTTTTTTCACGTTAAAAGTAAATCGCCAGTCATGGAAATAGTAAAAAAAAAAACTATTAAGAGAATAATTGTACATTTCTAAAGAGAAAAGATTAAATTTTGTGATATCTACTAACACACACTAATTAATGAAAAGCAAACAAAAAGGCTGATCAAATCTATTTTCCAATTAAAAAATAAATAGTAACCATCATGTGTCGACTTTCAGGTTCGCCACAATGAATCAACTCCTTTTGTTCTTGGCTTTTCAATAGTGGAGGTTGAATAACTTTTTTTCTTTTTTTGAATCATGATGCTAAAAGGAAGTTGTGTCGGGTGTCGCCTGTGCATGGAGTACTGTTGCCACATATGGGCTGGTGCACCAACCACTAGGCCCCCTTTGACAGGATGAAAAAACGAATTTCTAACCTAATAGGTCCCGCAGTATCTGCCAAGCTCCACCCTGTTGCATCATCAGTGTTGCATCCTTGTGCTTGTTTTATAAGTACTTCCACAGAATGTGCTCTGATGAACTTATTGCACTTGTACCACCTAAACGAAAATATCCTTGACCTACCTGAATAGCAGCAAAATCCTACCCCTTCATTGTTGATTTTCTACTCTGACAGGTTTTTCCTTGGACCGGCTCCCTGTAGAATTCCATTTCTGCTCCCTGTTTCCCCAACCATATCAACATACAGAAATTGAAATATAATGTGAACAAACATCTTGCTTCCCAGCTCCCCACCCAGGTTTCTCCCCACCCAGAGTAGCACTTATGCTTTAGTGGCAATATTTTAAGAATTTTTTTTTTTAAATGGTTAGGTTTCATTTTTATTGAAAATGCTCAGTGATAATAAATGTTTGTAAGGTTCGTTTTTAACAAATTCAAGTTTTGGTTCAACAGCGTCTAAATTGTTTATGACAGACGACAATTCATCCATTTTCAGATAAAGTGGTCTTCCATTTCAGAGGTAGACTTGGGGTCATTATCTGATTGGTCCATTTGAGTAATGTGTCAATCTTTTTTAAAGTAAACAAACACAGACGGCAATTTCACAATAAAATCTTTGAGATTATTTTGTCAGATGGAAGCTGGGTGCTGAATAGTTAACACATTTGTTTCATCTTTGTTGATACGCTATGTGCCCACGTTAAATTCTTTTGCCCATTTTGATGTCGAATATTAAAATTTAAATAATAATTTAAAAATATAATGTGCTAGACTATGAAAAGTGGTTCTCTTAATTTTCAATGAGAATTTATTAAACGAAAGTGTTAATTTAGGACTGCAAACTTTTATTCTGTGAATTGGTGTTCAATTTAAAGTATTTTTCTTGGAAAATTCCGGGAATTAAAATATATGTATGACTGGGAAGTCATTGTAAAAGTTATGTTGGAAATCCCAATATTAACTATTGTTTGGTGAAACTTATGACAATATGTTATTATTTAAAGTTGGTGAAAAGAAATGTATGACGAAATGTCAGTATTTAAAAAGATTATGTCTGGAAGAACGAAGGCCAGATTTAGCTGAAGTTTGATTGAGAATATATGAGCACAAAGACTCATAATGTTTTCTGTTTAGTCAAGAAAGACTAATTGTTTTGAAGGATTTGTTGAAAATATCTGACACGGGAATCAGGATATTTTCTATTTAGTCAAGACGACCAAATGATTTAAAAGATTTATTGAATTTAATATTCGTTTATCCGAAGCATAAACGAATGAAGAAGTATTTGAAGTCATCGTGTTTTTTTATTTGATTTGAGGTTTGCAGTCAAGATATTGGCATTTTAATATGTAAAAAAAAAAGGAGTAATAATTATTTAAAAAATCATTAGAATTAATTAAGTTAGAAAATAGTAATTATTTGATTTTCAGAGACAAGTAATATTTGCAAATTAATTACTTGAAAAAAACAGAAAAGAAGAAAGTAAGTTTCCAGGTTTTTGTTCACTCAAAAACTTTTTTTCAATAAAAATTTGTCATCTGCCTAGAATGTTTTTCCGATGAGAAAAAAAATGAAAGAACTTTTATTCAAGAGAAATTTTGTCGCCCACTGATGAGCGAACTAAAAAAATACACATGAACATTTCCACATCTGTAAAAAAGGAAATCAATTGTTACTGATAAAAATACATTATTACACCTCCCGAGAAATACCAGGTAGGCCTGCTAGTTGAAACTACAACTCAGAATATTATTATAAAACTTGATGTTAAATAAAACTAGTCAATATATGTAGTACGCACAAATAATGGCCACTATAATTTAACATCATCACGCCTTTTAACAATATTCTGCATTTTGGTTGCAAATATACCAGTTTCTCTTTTATTTTTTAAAGTAAAAAGTCCATCATTTTTGTGTAATGACATCCATAACTTTATGCTAGGAACCTTAAGTAGAGTCTGACCCGACTAAAATATCATCAACACCATTTCAGTCAACTTTGGTTGGAGGCCATGAACCAAGATTTTCCAAGCAAGGCAGTCATGGGCAAGCTTCTCCAACTGTACTGTCGATCAATCCTCTTCACATCTGCCTTCAAGCTTTCCTTAGTCTGACGCTTTTTTGTTTGTGTGTTCCAAAGGGGGAAAGATCTTGTACTAAAAAAACGTTTGCGGAGAATGAGAGCAATCTACCTTCAAGCTCTTTGTAAGATTTCTTCCTTTATCAGTCACTGTGCTGTTCTTCATTTTATTTTATTGCTGATTTTATTTCATTTTTTTGCACCCAATCACACGGGTTTCGGTTAGGTATGAAGATCACCCAACTAAGAGATATGGTGGAGATCGGATAATCTTTTCCATCTCACCCAGATCCGTAATACATACCCGAGTCGGAGGTTATGACGTTATGAGGTGGGAGTGAGTAGTAAGTGGTCGTGAACTCTTAGATAATCTGTTAGTAAGCCTGACGAGAGATATTCCACCTTTCGTGGTGTCGGATGTATGCCCCAACAACACTCAATCGCAGAGTTTTTCCACCAGCCTGAAATTTGGTATTCTCAACCCTAGGCATTCTACTGAGAGGACCAACAACTATAAAGTAGAGACTTCAGCTCCAGTCGTCGAACAGAACAATGGACAAATGCTATACTGACGTTACTGCAGGGAAGTTGCCACAAAGAGAGCTTTGAAGTGTATCCAGTGTCACATAGTCGTCCACCAGAAATGTAGAGGCTTAATGAGAGTGAAGTGGAAAAGAATTCCTCTCTTGTTGCTGATGGTAATTAGCTAATGAATTCTGAGGATTCTTCCGAAGCAGAGGTTGATAAATGTCTGGAACTTCCTCACTGTTACGACGGTTCTCCCCTTCTGGCAATGATACTTAAATCTTAATGAATAGCACATATTCAAAGAATATTCAATAGAATAATAAATTTAATTTGTAAAACTCACCTTCTAAACTGATTTTATATTCCTTAACACCTTTTGCGTTGTTAGCCTTGCAAATATAGATACCGTAATCCTCTTTCTGAACTCTTTTTATGATGAACTTGCTTGTAATTCGATTGAAGGCGCCAACAATGTATTTTATCTCATAGCTGAAAAATGTTTTAATTGAGATTACAAGAGACAATTTTGAAATCTTATTGTAAAATTACATGCAAATGAAGTTGAAGCTTTTTTTTTTTTTTTTTTTTTTTTTTTTAATTCATTAATTTATTGGAATAGCAAAAAATAAAATACAGCATTAATACTAACAAAACACTCATGGAAATTCCATTGTTGCTGGGTTTTTTTTAAAGGTACAAATACGAACTAAGCAAAGGGACAAACACAATTATTATATAGATGCATCAACAAATTAAAAAAAACAAAAATCACCCAAGAAGTTGAATCAGAAGTTAATTTTTTTTTCCTACAATGAAATTTTACATACGCACACATTATATACTAGAAGAATAGCCGTCTCAGGATGAGTAAAATTCATTCCTTAAACAAAACAGTTTTGCATCAACTTCATGAAGATTAAAATGAAGATATAATGATACTAAACTTTATGTCTAGAATCCCTATTTCAATTTTGATCAATATGTATTACATGATTTTGATTCTAGAAAATGTCTAAAATTTAATTTAAGCTTAGGGATTCTTAAGAAATTGAAATTCAGGGAATCATGCTTAATTGGTGTCTAATGTCTATGGATTAAATTCAATGCAAATCTGAAATACTTGAATTTTCAAATCGGATGTCATATTATGCCCCCTAATCAATACACATAAAAAAATTTAAATTGCTTAAAATATCTCAATAATGGCATATAGAAAGAGCTTGATGATCTAAGAAAAAACTATTTTTAAAACCTGACTAAAAATAAGGAAGCTATGACTATTTTTGTGCCTCGCATGATTGGATATTTTTCCCTCTTTAAGACCATATGCATTTTGTCACATTTTTGACACAAATTTTTCAGTAAAAATGTTATATCTATGTTAAAACACAAGATTAAGCAATGAAATTTGCCATATAAGTGTATTTTTGTACAAGAGATCAGAATATGCCACTAAAAATCTCCAGAAATTAGTTTCACATAAATTTCATGTAAAATAATTCACCATTTTCGGACCATTCTAGTATTTTAGGGCAGATATTCAATTTTTTTTTTCTATGAGAAATAAATCCTTTGCGTTTTTCTTTATGGGAGGGGTGCTTTCTTTTCTTAGACAATTATGTGTGGTTTTAATGGGCTTTTTGTAGGATTGGGTGCTTGCCACTCGGACTTAGGGTTGGTGATAAGGTTAAGGAAGGGGTTTTGTTTTGGATGGACGTTGCCATTTGGACATAGTGTTAGAGTTAAGGGAGTTTTCTTTTTAGCGAGTGGCCTGTCACTCAGATTTATGGTTAATGGAACGACACGTTCAAGAGAAGGCATTTTTAGGAGGTGAGCTTGTCACTCAAACCTAGAGTTAGTGGTAGAGTATTGATTTACTCCTCTCCAGGAGTTAGGCACAAGGCCAGTTTTTATCTTACTCCCACAAGTAAGATGTGACCCAAGGTCGGGTCGGGAAAGTGGGGTTTAAAAATTGCCTGGGCAGCCCCATCGGCATTCCCCGGTAGGGGCGCCTCAGGCAGTATGCAATAAACTTACTCCTCCCCAAAGAGGGGAGGCGAAGCCTGGAAGGGTGGACCTCCTAGAACTGCACAGGACAGACCCATAGACAGGCGTAAATCAAGCCCCGAAGGCCAAGACAATACCAGTCTATGGGGTGCAGTATCCATCGGAACAGATACTACACTTTGATCTCAGTCAAAAGGCCAAGAAGTGTGTAGAGTAATTATTTATTTTATATCAAGTTTTCAGCTTGAAAAAATATTTTTTAAATTGCACTAAAAGGCAAGAATGGCTGGGAAATGGAAGATCATTTTACGTTAAATTTATATGCGAAACTGATCCCCTCACTCTAAATTCTAAATTATTTTTTTGATGTCTTTTTCTTTTTTCCACCAAGACTTTTAGGGTGTTCACACATAATCATCTAAAAAAGTAGATTTAATTGGCAACTAGAAGTTCGAAGTTGAGTATATTTGAAAACCAGTATTTCTTGAAGCATTTTTTATAAAAGAACCACAAACAGCATTAAGTTTTTTTTAATCACAAAAAGTATTTTTGTCTTTCTTTTTTTGTTTTTCAAAAGAAGTCCATATAAGAATTTTACAAAGCTTTATAAAGCTAGTTTATAAATAGCTGCTGCTGATGATTGATTGTTATATCAGCAGCCAGTGTTGACTTTTGCTCAAAAGGGGACAATATTTTTTCGGATAAAGTAATTTAAAATTACTACTACTAAAAGACAAAACAACATACAATTATAATTTTAATGCATAAAAAAAGATAAAAGATTTATTTATTTACTAGTTGGGGTACGAAAAATAGTTTTAAAAATATGTTCGATACACGTCATGTTGAAGGTTTAATTTTAAGATTACAAAAAAAAATAATGGATCTTTTAATTTTGTACCCCGACAATAATTGGAATTGATATTTTTCCTGGTTGTTTTCCAAATTTCATGACGAAATTCCCCAAAGACAAATGGTACGATATCTTCAAAAGTAGGGGGGGGGTGTAAAAAAGTGACGTGAAAGGCCAAAAACTCTTCAAATATATAATGTAGATTATTAGTTATTAATGCATGTGAAAGGATATTCATTTCCAAACAAAATGGTGGTATTTTGACGAATTAAAAGTGTTTTGGTTTTTAAAATATGACTATTTTAGTAGAACTACCTTGAAATTCGTGATTATCCAAACTGTTTTATGGTTGGTGGGTATTGCTACTAAAAACACTTTAAAATACTCCAAAGAAACTGAAATTTGAGGAATACTTATTAACTGATGTCGAATACTTATTGTTTAAATTTCACAAAAATCGGAAGTATCTGAATGTTCACAAATGGTTTCCACCCCCTTTGCATAAAACTAAGCTAAACTAAATATAGTCCCCATTACGACCCCTTATGTCTAGCAGCTGTGTTCTAAAATTCATAATGATTGGTTAATTAATTTAGGAGTTAATCCTGTATATACAAATATATACAATTATCTAACGTTATATAAACAGAAATCTACAAATAAATAGACATTGAAGGATTATTTTGCTTAACTCATTCTTTTAAGAGAGAAATATGAGATAAGAATGAATAAAAGATAGAAAGAAAAAAATTATATATAACATTTTACTCACTTGGCAGAGTTCACATCATAAGGAATACCCATTTTTGTCCAGGACACTTGTTGGGGTCCAACTTCAGGGTAAGCTTCAATGATGCAGACCAGCGCCTTTGTATATCCAACAGCTTGATAGACAGGATTTTCATGTGCCTCAATAATGGGAGGAACTGTCATGGAATTAGAGTAAATTAGTTTAAAACAAAAAAAAAAAACAACAACAAACAAAAAAACAAACAATATTCTAAAATCTATTATTTCAAGGAAATTCATATTTCTGTTGGTGTGTGTGGCTAAAACTGAGAAACTATACAAGATACACTTACAAAAGTTACATATTTGGATTCAGTATGTCCCAGAACTGGTTCTGGCAAAAAGTATTGTAAAGTTTATGAGAAAAGGTTTTTTGCAAATTAAAAGTTACATAATAACAATGTTAAAAATCTAAAGACGCCATTTTACAGTGTTTTAAAATTTATGGTAGACCCAAACAGAAACTTACAGGTCTTCATGAATTTGTATATTGCCGATACGACACTTCACTTGATATTATGCATCATAAACCAGCCAGTTTAGTGTGCAAAAATAGGTAAATATAGTGAAATTGCCTTTAATTGTGATAACTTAGGGGGCTTATTTTGATGAGTGTAAATAAAATTTAATCTTTCTCTTGTGTCATTAATAGATTTTTTTCCAAATTATTTCAAGTTAGGTTACTATTTTCAGTGACTGGCGATTTATTTTTTAATGTTGGTGTTTTTCAACTTAATGTGTACAATATTATTTTTGTCTATGCATATAAAAACAGTCCCACCTGAAAGAAAAAGGGCTACTCGTCAACATGGTAGGTTTAAAGTTGTCTTTCATAAACAATCCAAGTTGAATAAAATTTTTGTTATATCAAATTGTGTTTCCATCTGTGTTTACATGGTCTAAATCTAAGGTTTTTTTAAAAATTTACTATTAAAAGAAAAATATAGCTTAATCTCTATTGTGCTATGAATCAAAGATTCAATGTCTTAGCTGTTGAAGTGAATCTTATATTAACAGTCAAAATTGTACCTTTGTGTAATTTTTGTATGTTTTTTCTAGAGGTAATGGGATTTTGCCTAATGTTTAGGCTGGCTTAATCTAGTGATTGTTACTTCTATTATGATTAATTTTCATCTATCACAAAATGACATTACATTTGTAAGGATGTTTCATTTGTTCAAAGCCTACATTTCTAATTATGCACTGAAATGTGGCTTCTGGACCAAGAAAACACAAAACTACAATTTTACTAATTTACAACAAACTTTCAACAGTCATAATTCAGTGGCTAATTGTGCTACCAAAATAAATTTGATATCATCGTTTATGTTTTGCAAAAAAAAAGAAAAAGTTTTTGATATGATGAAAATGAAATTTTGATTTGGGATACCTATTAATATAATGCTTATGTTAAATATGTTTAAATAAACATGCAAAGAATGTATCAATTATTTGAGCTCGAAATTGTTTAAAACAATTCTCTGCTCACCTATCTAATGTTAACAATTAGATATTTTGATTCATACATTTTATTGTATTAATATTCATTGAATAAAATACTGAAAATATTAAAATTCATTTTTTTTTAATTAGTTTATTTTTAAAATTGGAAGAATCTTTCATACAAATAAATATCCTTAGTTAAATACCTCAAAATTTTCTGTTTGGCCTTTTTATTTCTTCTTTTTTTTTTTTTTTTAAAGGAAAATATTGTAATTTTTTTTTTTTTGAAGTCTCAAAGATTAATCCAATTTCAGTCATGTAATTGTTAATTCTTTTTTATATAATAAAAAAAAAAAAAAAATATGATTTATGAAATCAATAATCTTTTAAAACCCCCATTTATAGATTCACTCTTACTTGTTTGTAACTTTAAACAAAAAAAGCAGCAGCAGCAGCTAAGGTCAGGCTAAAGGGCAAAGTTAAGTGTGACTGATGGACAGTTATAGAGATGTGATGTGTGTATGTAAAGAATATAAATCTGTTTAATAATATGCTTGCACCTTCATTTGTACATATATCATCACCTTCCACACCCACTTTAAAAATGAAATGCAAAAACAGAGAAATATCTGATGTGGCTGGTTGCCAAAAATTAGGATTTTAACAATTTCAAAATAAATTGTTCCCAAATTGAACAAACTGTCATAAATAGAATTTTATTTCTTAATACATCTAATTGCTTCAATTTTTAATAAATAAAGTGACATGCGTTTTTTTTTTTAAAGAATATATAAATAACAATTATTTTTACGTTAAGAAAAAACCCATGGAATTTTACTGAGGTCCTTCTCGTATGCAACGTGTGGTACATTGGTGATCAGGTTTTATTTGCTTTCTGAAATTCACCATCATCGCAGCACCATCGGTCATACAGTTAAGAATGTGTTTATGCAAATCCAATCAAAATTCACAAAGATGTCCTCTCACAAATTGCTCAGTTCTCCTGTTATTAAGGTAACCATTGATCTCAATAAAACCCAACAACCAATGGTTGCATTCAATGGCATTGAGTAACGCATCCCCAACGCTACTTCTTTTTTTGAAATAATGAATGTGTTCTTTCTTGGTTATGTAGTAATTCATTACCATATTCCTGACTCCATTTGCAGATGTTAGCAGTAATTTATAATATTTGTGCCTCTTCTGAATATTTGTCTAAAATTACTTTTGGTGAATGAATTTAAAGAAAATCTATCCATGGTAGATAACTTTGGAATCTCTTCTTCCATAGATTTGTTAAAAAGTCTTCCATTATTCTTGACATTTTCACAGAGGGCTGGTTTGCATTTAGATTTATTTCAATTCAATAAATCTTCTTCAAATGCAAGATCAGACATGTGGTAGATCCTCCAGAAGACTTCATTGTCTTCTCATCTTTGTTTCTCTGATTTTAAACAAGCCACATAGTTGATTTTCTTTTGATCATGTTAGAGCTAAGGAGAATGAAAAGGAAAAATATAAGACCTATCGCACTATAAAAGCTATTGTAAAATAGAGATGAAATTTAGTTAGTGTTGCCTCCTTGAAATAAATCTGGAAGGTTATTACGTATACTCAACGGAAAAGATCATCTCAACTAACACTGATAGTGTTCCTTTGGTCTGCTACCAATAAATTATGACAAGACATAACAAAGAGCTCATTAAATGTATACGGGGGGGGGGTTGATATGTTGTGATCTGTTTCAATGAAACAGACAGCACTCAGCTAGCTAAAGTCTAACTGACTGCAGTTACATATTTTTTCAAAGGAAACCAACAGAAATACAATCTGTTTTAGTGATCATCATATGAAAATCACTTTAAAGCTGTTTTATAAAATCGGGTTTGCGTGGGCATCCATAGAATGGTAAGATTTATGATCTCCACACGAACAGACTATTGTTTTAAATAAACCCATTATTAATTTTTTTATCAACACAAATCAATAATTATCTAATTTTAATGACATTTTTAAGTTATAAATTTTACAAGGAATACAAGTTTTAAAATGTAACAGTGATTTTCGAAAGTTTGATAGAATTTACATTTTGGCTTCTGGACGATTGCATTCCTGCCGAGATCTGGCTGATAGTTGCTCAGATTTTGCAATCAAGTTTATTGATTAGACGCCATTAAGTGCTGGATAGAAGATTGCATATTCTCTTTTTCCAAAGAAGGGTAGCACTCACCACAGTAGCCTCCAAAATCTACAACCTGCTTTTGTTGAATCACATACGCCTTGAACTGATCAAAATTCTCTGCAAAAATCAAGTTTCGGACAAAACAGATCTACAGTTAACCAAACTCTAACCCACCGTATAATTGAGGGTGTAAAAGCAAATAATCTCAAAGCTTTGCTTGTATTTGTTGATATTTCCAAATGCTTCATTTCCATCCATTACGGCAAACTTGAAGAGATCATGTTGGCATATGGGATCTCACAAGAGTCCGTATCAGCTATCGTGATGCTGCATAACAATACTTGCTCAATGGTTTGATCTCCCAATGGAGATACAGAGTTCTTCAACGTTGTTGCAGGAGTCTTGTATAGAGATACGCTTGCTCTTTTCCTGTTCATCCTGTGCCTAGATTACGCCCTGTGAACATCTGCTGATCTAAACATGTAGAAAGGAAGTTCACATCACACGACAAAAATAATAATAGCCGTTAATTACGCAGATGAGGTGGCGTTGTTGCCGGACACGATCAGCATCGAAGAAGCAATCAGTGAGATTGACTTCTACATTAATGTTGGCGAAACAAAATTTATCAGTTACAATCAAGAATGAGAAATATAGTGGGGAAAATGGCAACAACATCCAGTCAGTGGAAAGAGACATCAAAATCTGCAAAGGACTGGGGTATCCTTGATGACTGGGGTATCCTTGATGAATGGGGTATCCTTGATGACTGGGGTATCCTTGATGAATGGGGTATCCTTGATGAATGGGGTATCCTTGATGAATGGGGTATCCTTGATGACTGGCGCACCATCTGGACGTCCTCCCGCTGACAATTTTAGATTGGACACGGTGGAATCTGCCGTGCTCTACAGCTCGACACATTGGACACCGACGAAACAGCAAGAAGCATCACTTGACGAATCATATACAAGAATGTTACAAATTGCATTGGACATCATACGCTAGCGGAAACACTAGCAAGAAACGCCTACATAGACACCTTTCTCCTATCTTGGTCTCGATAAGAGAGAGAAGGCTTCAGCTTGCTGGTCACTCCTGGAGACGCAAGAACTTGGGACACCCTCTTCTAGAATCCATTATGCAGCAAAAAAATAAATAAAAAATCATTGGAAGACCTCATCGCACCTACATTGATCAACTTGTAGAAGACTGGATGCCATCTGTAGGACGTGCCGATAACAATGTCTGACAGAGATGGTTGAGAAAAAAAAAATATGAGAAGAATTTTTAAGCTGATTGATTGCAGTTTGGGCCAGATTAATGCAGTGGTACATTAACATTAAAAAAAATGTTACTTTTAAAAATTAAAACTAAAGAGACCTCCAGATTACGGTTGAAACTATACCATTATATGGAAGCCACAGCTGACCCAAAGATACAACCTCTGTCATACATCAGGTAAAGAAAAAAAGAAAAAAAGAATAAATGAGAGAAATAGTAAAACTCTTAAAAGGTCTTTTCATCTGACCCTCCTCAAAAGAGACCGTCAAAAATCATAACAATAAAAACTGAGAGAATGTGAGTTTTTATTGTTATTATTTCTGATGTTCTTTTCACAAGAAAGTCAATCAAAAAGGTCTTTAAGACTTTTACTATTTTTCTCCCATTTTCATTGATAAAATATGTTTCCTCTAAAAGTAATCCTTTTAAGATATCAAAAAAATGAAACCTTCTTTCTTACTCACATCTTACTAACACTGAGACTATTCTTTTATCTTCTCCAGCTTCATTAGTTGCCCGACAAATATATTTCCCTCGATCATCCGGCTGGATATTAGAGATGGGAAGTTGTTTTGACTGAAAATAAAATAAAATCAATAAAAATTCAACTAATAATCTTAATGCACACCTTTCATCAGCCATTATTAAAAAGCAAATAATTTTTTTCAAAAAGTTTTATTTAAAACCAAATAATTTTTTAAAAGTTTTATTTACATTAGCTGTCCCTACCCTGCGTAGCCTAGGAGTTAACTTAATGTTAAAATAATACACGAAGAATAGAAAATAAATTTAAAGCTAGAAAAATAGAATTTAACAAACTATTTCCTTAAAATAGCTGACTTGTTTTTTTAAGAATCCGAAATGCATCCTAGTGGACATAGATTAAGTAAATTTTTTTTGTAAAGAAATTATTTTGTCTAAATTGGATTGTTATTCCACAAAGCAGTTAATTAAAATGGCCGCTTTGTTTTCTAAGTAACAGAAATGCATTTTAAAGGATTTAATATAATTATTAAATTATTTTTTGTAAATTAAATATCTCTTCACTTCCTCACATGTTTTCTTTAGCCTTCCCCTATCAAATGACCCTGCTACATCTACTAACCCAAGAGCTCTCATCCATTTTTTCAATGTGATCAAACGAACAAAATCTCCCTATACTGTCCAGATTTAATCAAAACTCACATTATACATCCATCATATCATTTCTCTGCATGCAATGCATGTCCTCAACCCTCATTGGCCAGGTTTAACTTCCATACATCATCACTTTATACACATGCTTGATAAAATCTTCATTTGGTCGACAGTGGTAATGCTCTGCTGGTTATATATGGCAGAAGTTCCCTTACTATGAAGTTTTCATAATATGAGCAGTGTTCTTACCTGTTCTCACCCATGTGTTTTTTATATGAATTAGTCAAGTGCATTTATAAAGAATAATGCATGTGGTTGTGGTCTCACTAGTCTGTAGTAGTGATGCCCATTCTTACAAAAAAATTCTGTAATTTCTATCTCAAACCATTCAAAATGCGAATAATGTAATAATTAACTTTACTGAATACATGGCCAGGTGGATGAAGGCGTTTGTTAAGGAGATATTCTGGAATGAATTCTATCTAGAAGTTGCAAGTTCAATCCCAGATGAAGGCACTTGAGAAAAAATAACTGATATTTGACATCTAAAAGGCATGAGATACAAAATAAGAGTGGTGTAATGAAAGGGTTCAGATCGAAATTCACAGAAGATTACAGACTACGGAAAAAGGCTGGAGAATACAGCAGCCGAAACCTGAAAAAATGCCAACAATTAAGATAAGGAAACCTGTTTGAAACATGTAATTAACAATAGTCAAATAAAATCTTTTTTCTTAAGAGAACATAAGACCTTTCTCTCCATCAGCTACTGATCATAAATATAGAAATCATTTTAATTGATGTATTGTCAAAAACAGTGTAATATCTTTTTAAAAGTTTATGTTACCCATAATTCCTTTCCTCCATTTGGTAAGTCAGCTCTAGCCAATCTTGTCCATTTAATTTGAGGTTTAGAACGACCGATTGCATCACAAGTCAATATCAACTCTTCTCCAATGTCAATACTTGTGTCACTGCTTGTATACATGTCCACAATCTTCGGCTTTTCTGAAAAGAACAAATTATGAGAATAATTATTTTTCTTGTAAAAATTTAAAAACGGAAAATGACTCCCCACCTCCCTCACACTTGATTGGTCCTAAAGGCATCAACAATTTCTAACAAACAAATTTCACTTTATCAAATGAAATGGCAAAAAATAGCAAAGTGTAACAAGATGTGTGCGTGTATATTTAGAAGATGTGTGCGTGTATATTTAGAAGATGTGTGCGTGTATATTTAGATGTGTGCGTGTATATTTAGAAGATGTGTGCGTGTATATTTAGAAGATGTGTGCGTGTATATTTAGAAGATGTGTGCGTGTATATTTAGAAGATGTGTATGTGTATATTTAGAAGATGTTTATATAGCGTCTGAATGTTTATCCAAGGCCATTTTGTAGCGCACAACATCAGGACTGGACACAGGTTGTGGAACTTACCTCAGATGAAAAGCCAATATCAAAAGAAAGAATGACAAAGTCTATCCAGACAAAAATATATCGATTTTTATCCACAACTTGTTAGGACAACTAAAGATAACGAGTTAGTAGAGAGAGTTCAGAATGTCTGGAATGTTCAAGTTAGGAAGTTGTTTAGTCTGTTAAAAGAAATTGAGTAGATATGTTTATTTTGGCTGTCGACATGTGAGTTTGTGTTCAGTAGACTAGTAGGCAATGGGTGTATGTATGCTTGCCTTTGTATAGTCAGTGAGAGAGTATATGCATGGACTTGTGTGTACAATAGTTTGCAAATGTTTCTTGTTGCGTGTGCCTTCGGCAAAGGGCCGAGACTTATGCATATAGAGTCTGAAAAGAACTGAAAAAGAGAGAACTGGTCGAGTTTTTATATCACTAGAAAAATATTGTAACATGATGAGATGAATATTTTGGCACTTCTGATTGGACAAAATAAGCTGCTGGTTGAGATCTTGTTCAATCGAGAGTAGATACTTTCAAGCAATATACGCTGACTGTTGCTACTTCTAATAAACTTAAGCATGACACTGACGAAATGCTATTTCAAACTTGACTGAATAAATGCAGCCATCGTATAATCTGCGTTTAAGAGTGAAAATACTATTTCAAACTGGAGTGTGACTGACGGACAAAGTATCTGATAGAAATGTGATGACACTTATAAAAATTTGACTGCATATATAATGATGTCAAAATCTCCAAATTATAAAGAAAGAGAATTGATCTGAAAGCTTCTTCCGGTTTAAACATGTTTGGATAATTATCTCTCACTTGAGCAGCAGAGGATTCAAGGGGATGCGATTCTGGCGTACAACATCAACGGAAATTTAAATATAACTTTTGAGGAGTTTTTCAATCCAGCGTCAGGTCATGACGTTTTAATCTCATTAGAAGAAAGACAACATTCTTGGCCCACGTTACAGCCTACCAGAGGAGGTAATGACGTTGCCTACCATATCCAGGTAAGTAAGATGTTCGTGACTGGCCAAATGAATACTGCCGCAGACTATGGAATCGGTTATGCAAAATTCAAATTCTACCAGATTTGTTTGGAATGGTATGAACCGAAATAGCAACATGTGTTCAATTATTCATATACAATGAATAGCTATTGTGCTTTGGCATTAAGTCACTTCTCAAAATGGTTTAGTTAGCTGTAAAATAGACAAACCAAACCAGAAGAATTTTTTTGTACGCACAAGTCACCGCTTTTCAAGGCCCAAAAGCCACTCAAGGAAAAGGGTTAATAAGTTTGTCAGGTGGACGATGAGACAACACCTTGTGAGAATTAGAGACGATGGACGATGAGACAACACCTTGTGAGAATTAGAGACGATGGACGATGAGACAACACCTTGTGAGAATTAGAGACGATGGACGATGAGACAACACCTTGTGAGAATTAGAGACGATGGACGATGAGACAACACCTTGTGAGAATTAGAGACGATGGACGATGAGACAACACCTTGTGAGAATTAGAGACGATGGACGATGAGACAACACCTTGTGAGAATTAGAGACGATGGACGATGAGACAACACCTTGTGAGAATTAGAGACGATGGACGATGAGACAACACCTTGTGAGAATTAGAGACGATGGACGATGAGACAACACCTTGTGAGAATTAGAGACGATGGACGATGAGACAACACCTTGTGAGAATTAGAGACGATGGACGATGAGATAACACCTTGTGAGAATTAGAGACGATGGACGATGAGACAACACCTTGTGAGAATTAGAAACGATGGACGATGAGACAACACCTTGTGAGAATTAGAGAAGATGGACGATTATTTAAGAGGATGGTTCAACAAAAATTTGTTAACATTGTACTTGAAAATGACCTCGTTGTAGTCAGTTGGGAAGCAGCCCTGTGGTAATGTGTTCCACAGACAGGTAGTTCTTGGAAAGAAGATGTGTTCATAGAAGTTCCGTTAGGTGCACAGAGGAGGAAACAAAAATATTTACAGTGATTGTAGCAAGACAAATTTTTGTTGTGAATGTTTTACCATTATTAGAGCTCAATCAAGCATCTACCATGAAAATAACAATAGAGTAGAGAAAGACTAGCAACATCTCATCTGTGAGAAAGGAGCCGTAGGAAAGAGAACATCCCCGACTAAATTTCGAAGTCAATTTTGTACTGTCAAGGCAGGTAAAAGTGCTCTGAGTGGCACCTCCCAAGATGTGGCAACAGTATTCCATCTTAGGATGTATGTGACTTTTATACAGGTAGAGGATTGCGTCAGAAACGAGATATTTTCCCCAGTGGTAGAATGATCCAACCATTTTTAAGCGAGCTCAGCAACAGATTTGAGGTAAGTCTTCAATTTCAGGTCTGGAGTGAAAGTCCGAGAAACTTATCAAAGAAATAACCATTCATCTCAACTGGGTCAAAGCGAGGATCTGAGTGTTAGTTGTAAAAAGAGAGAAGCTTGGTTTTAAAGATATTAAAAGTAATCAGCCACTTTTCTCCACATTGCATCACATGTTCCAGGTCAGAAGAGAGAGAATCAGAAAGATCTAGATCATTAATGCTCTTCGAAGTGCTGCCATAGATGGTTGTGTCATCTGCATGTCAACAGATGATCTTAGAATGTGATTTGGAAGATCATTTTTGAAAGTCAGGAAGGTTAGGGTTGCGTCCAGAATACATCCTTGAAGCATACCAGCGTTGATACTAATTCTGAAAACCAGCTTAAAATAGCTCAATTATTCAATCATCAAAAGATTTTTCTTTTTCTTTATAAAAAATAAACGACCCGTGACCCATTGGGTCAATGTTGGTACATTGTATATTAGTGTATTATCCATTTAGTGCCCTGTACTGCTGCTGCTATTACTACTTTAGTCTTTTCCTTCTCTTCTTTATTTACCTCATCCTCTACTTCTATTACACTGCTACTAGTACCCCCCCCCCCAAATCCCTTCCTCCCACCATCTAAAACATTCAATATGCAACCAAGAAAGCTTATCAGAATTTTAGTATTAGAAAATAGACATCGAAGACCACTTACCAATTACAATGACTGTACGGTTGTCTTTCTTGTAGATTTTTGTTTGGATCTGTACACCGCAAATGTATGGCCCTTGATCATAGATCTGAATGTTCTGGATCGTTAAGCGCCAGGAGGTCGGCGTCATAGTAATGATTGTATACTTTTGAGGGTTCCGAGAACTTGTGTGGGTACCAATATTTATGTCAGATCCATTTTCATTCTGGTAAAACCAGGTTACCTGAAAACACAAAAAAGTAAAATGTAAGAAAGGCATTAGGGGTGTGTGTGTATGTTGCTACATAGTGAGGTTATCAGCAGCTAAATCAGTTCTTCCACTAGGTTTGACTGGTGGAGGATGGTGGCTAGTCACCCAGCAGGATTTTAAAAAAACAACAAAAAAACGGTTAAAGTTTGAATTGTTTTCATAGTCCTTCAAGAAAATGTTCCAGTTACTCCTGTCCAGAGAGAATGAATCAACAGAGAATAGTCTGCCCCCCCCCTCACTGGCACATGTAATAATCTTTCAGATGTTTCAGTCTCCTGACTTTCATCACAAGTTCATTCAAGTTAAAGATCTTGTAAGAAACAGAAAGGTCTCTTGTGGCACAGTAAAATGTTAACGATGGCCTAAACCACTTGCAATGGACTCTGGTTTAGTAGACATTGAGGAGTGGCAGAGTCAAACTGCAATTAAAAACCCAAACTTGCCCTTTTATTTGTTTTGCAATTATAAATTGAATCAAAGGCAGAGACATCACAAATATAGTAGTATACTAGACCCGTTGGGTCAATATTTGTTATATATATTATTAAATATATAATTTCTTAATTTTGACATAGAGTTAAAATCATGTTTTATAAGAAAATATTTACTTGAAAAGGGATGACGTTACAAAATGAGCTTTATTTTTATTTTTTTTAAAGTTGACAAAAGCTATCGTTCATCTTAAAGGATGGCATCCATTTTCAAGTAAATATTTCTTTCTTCATAATAATCATTTGTTTTGTTTTAATCACTCTTTCTCTGCTCTCTTAATTATTTATGTCATTCCTCCCACCATCTAAAATATTCATGTACAGATGTAGTGTGCCTGGTGACAAGTTAACAAAAGCATCAGTTGTATCAATGAATTCCCCAGAATTGATTGCAGCAAATACAAGATTCGTCTTTGTTTGGTTTGTTTTTTTTTGCATTAAAAAAAACAAAAAAAAAACATAGCTATTTAAAGTTGTACTAAACAAAATTTAGGTACATTTTAATCTTTGTAAAAATTTGTTTTTACCTTTAGTATATCTGCTACAAACAAATTCTCCCAGTTTTAGGTGAGGGGCCACCCATCCACCTCCCTAATCAAGCATAATTGAGGTCTATTTATTCATTTTGTTATATTTCTATTATTAATGACTATTTGATATCTGTCTGAAGCCGAAACTATACTATTACTTCTATTAATTATACTATTGTGCTATCTTTTAATACTTAATTCAGTTTACTATACTATTTCAGACTAATGTACTATCTCAATTCAGGAGGGTGTAGTGTAGTATCTGTTCTGGTGTCATGAGACCATCTTCCCAGGCATTACCTTCTCCTGGGGGTGGGGTAGTATAATATGTTCGTTACGATATCATCCTCCCAGGCATTTTCTCCTGGGGGACGGGGGGGGGGGGTAGTGTAGTATCTATCCTGTGGTTATGATAGCATTTTTCCAGGGATTACCTTTTTGGAAGTAATGATATAGCAAAAATAATTTCTTTCATCAAAAATTGAAAATGTGCCACTTTAAATGGTTGAATCTAAAAAAATTTATTTTGTAATATTTTAAAAGTTGGACCTAGATAGCATTTAGCTGACAGTTTTAAAAATATGTAAACAAATAAAAATTAAAATCTAAAATGACTTCACTGCATTTGGGCAATGTCGAATAGGTACAGCGAGCGAAATTATAATTTTTTTAAATTTCTCTTCTAGTTTGCGGTACTGGATGGAAACATGATCCTTAATTTAAAAAAAATAAAAATATTGAACATTACAAATTAATTACATATAAAACTATATGCAACATGTTGCTATAATAATAGAGATCTTACCTGGTTGTTAGCTTCTTTGTTTGTGACAACACATACCAAAGCGACATCAGAGTTCTTAAGAGCGGTTATAACTTTCTTTCCAGAATAATCAACAGGTTCTGTGATAGTGACAATAGGGTCAACACCAAAAGCTGAAAAGGATGAAAAAAAAAATTAAATAAAAATTGTTTTAAACCCATAGCTTCAGTGTTGTAATCAGTATTTTCACACTTTTTACCATAATACTTTCGATTATTTTGAAGTTTTTTGGGATATGATTGCTTGAACCTATCGAAATTTACAAGTGTGTTTCATTGCTATTGCACGATTTGCCTAATGGATACCATCACAAACTATGGAATCGGCTATACCAAGTTCAAATCTTATGTGTTTAATTATGCACTAATACTCTCGGGTAATGTGTAACTCCACAATGTTCCTCCGGCTATGCCCTGTGTTCAACTAATCATATACAAACAATGGCATCAAAATCACTCAAAAGAAGTTGATATACCATAAAACAAACACCCCAAACCTCAGAATTGTTTTTAATATCTAAGAGAAATATTTTATCATTTTCTGAAAATAAGTACAAAAGTTTTACATTTCTTTTGAAACATCATTTCTCATGATGAGAATTTCGTGCATATATGCAGTCTGTTGTTAACGTTGCTGGGAAAATGCTTGGATCATTCTACCGCGCTCCAGATGCAATCTTTTATCTGTATAACAGTCAGATACGTCTTAAGATATGATACTGTTGTCACATCTGGAGAGGTGCCGCACAGTGTACTCTTTCCTGCCTTAACAGAGTACAAAATCGACTTCGAAATCGAGTGAGAGATGATCTTTTCTCTTTCTTGCAACTCCTTTCTCACAGAAGAGATGTTGCTAGTCTCTCTTTACTTTACCGTTATTTCCATGGAAGGTGCTCGACTGAGCTCCAACCTGTGGTTCCTCCTTGTAAGACATTCACAGCAAGAACTTGTCTTACTACCACAACAGAAAATGACATTCCTTTCTCCCTCCATGTGCCTAACAGAATTGATAAAAAAATAGTAAAGAATTTTCTTAAATTACTTAAAGTCCAACATATTTTCATGCATTAATATAACATGAAACTGCATGTAAAACAATATTAATACAACACGAAATTGTAAAAGTAAAAGATCATAACATTAAACAAATCCCAGCTGTAGGGGGTCCAGTCTTCTAGAATCACGGTCATAATCTGATATTCAATCGAATTTGTACTTTCATGCGGTAAATCCATAATAATAATTTCTGGCTGCTGTTTCCGACTGGTAGTGCAGGAGCCCTAACTCTTAGGTAGCACGGCTGCTCCATCAACAGTTGTATAATATTGTGGGTAACTGTACGTGCCATGTCACGCATGGGAAGGGACCCTGCAGTTATCCCCGGTGGGTTTTCCCAAGGCCACACCTCCTATGGATCAAGCCTCCACTAATGGTCTGGTTGTGTGAGCTTATTGGCACCAAACAAGCACCCACTTTCCCTCTCCACTCTATCTAAAACCAAAATGACAATACAATGAAAAAGAAACAAACCTAAACTAGACACCCACCAAAAAACATCTCTCTTCTGCCCTTGAGGCTAGCATTCACAAATATCCAGGGCTTAGAACAAACATCAAACCTACAATCCTCAATCTCCTCACACCATTTTGACATGATTGAATACCTCCCACTCTACCATAAAGACTGACAAACATATGCACGGGCTAGAAGTTTATGTTCGGAACACCCTCACTTTGATTAGAGAACACAGACTAGAATCAGATGATCATACCTACATGTGCTTTAGATTAACGTTACAGTGTGACACTATGGACTTACGAGAGGGCGGCGAAACCCGAACTGTGATGGGAAATGATTCACTCGAGGGTGGAGCTGTCAGAGGTAAGATGGGTGGAAAAACAATGGCGGTAAATGATTCACCAACTCACACAAAGACGATTGGAAATGGAATGGACACTCAACAGAGTGGTCCGTTTCTATTGTTCAGAGATGAGTGCTTGTTGGTGACTAAGACAAAAAGACCAGATCTAAGATATTTAGGAGTGATAAGGTTTTATCACATTTGGACGACAATAAGTTAGTTTTACGGCAGGCGACAGTTTACAGCAAAAAGTTGACAAGTTGGGACTCTGAGGAAAGAGATTCAGTTTAGTGTCAGCTTCGAGGGAGAGTAGATCAAATGATGAGATGAACTGATCAACCTAGTGGCGGCGGTGGCCTCGACAGATGAACTATATTAGTTTGGGTCAGTGTTGGATGAGAGCAGATCACAGGCAAAGCTCGGCAAAGATTTAGAAAGTAATGAGATGAGCCAACGACTTCAGTAACGACAATGTGGGTCTCGACAGTCCGCGATGGTGTCACACACACTCATAGTTTCAACTAACTTATACACAATGTATATGAGTTTGTGTTCTTTCTTGTGAGTTGCAGTTATTTGTTTTGTAAACTTGTAATCAAGTGCTGTGCCCTCGATGATTCGTCAGTGGATAGATGATTTGGCTAGAACGACGATGAAGATAAGGCCACAGACACACAGTGTTGGGGTTGACTATCGTCGAGAGGGACAGCATAGTTCTACACAACATAGCGTTAGTTACTTAGATTTCTTATACCGTTCTCTTTTGATCCAGAACTGTACCCTGCTTAACTCTGTCTCTGAAAGCATAGATACAACACTCTCATTTGACTCAAGTGCCTAAATACATGTATTTGGGGATTTTAATGTACATCACCGTGACTGGCTTGGATTCTCCAGCTATACAGATGCAGCTGGTAATTCCATGTATAGTTTCTCCATAGTGCACACCCTCTCACAGACTGTCACTCTCCCAACCTACCTCCCATATCGTGTGGACCACAAGCCTCACTTCTCGACCTGTTCTTGACCTCACTGCCCGAGACTTGTACGACGAATGCCCATAGCCTGCTCGGTAACGCTGATCACCTTGTGGTAATGATTGATATCATTACCTAAAGAATCATTTTGAATTAAAAATCTATTTAGTTGTTTTGTCTAGCATAGAATAAGTCCCTTAGATTTATCTTCCTTATTTTGGCTCTCTTTTTTGTAAGGGATTCTTCTAGCCCCGACATCGGGCGAGCGACTGCTGGTGCTCTATTCCTTATTTCTTAGTTGCTCAGTCATGGACCTACATGGAGAAATTTCTATCCCTTTAAATATCCCGATATTTTAGGCATCTCCGGTAAAAAATATTGCCTTTCTTCTCCCCCAAAATAGAATTACTAATAGTACTAGTATTATTTCCTTTGAATATTTCTTTTATTTCAGCAAACTTTATTCACCCTTTTTTACCACGTGTGAATCTCCATTCTTACCGCGTGTAACATGCCTATTTCCTAGCATAGTTGTATCTCTTTTTTCTTGTACCATCTTTTATGCTCCTAGTAATTTCTATTCTGCAATTTATCAGCTTACGGTGGGTTTTAGATTTTAGTAAACTCCTCGTTTCCTGCCTTATCATCATTTTTGTATTCGCATTTTTCTGAGAGATATTTAAAAAAAAAAAATTTTTTTTTTTTAATTTCTTTTCAGTTTTTACCTTTTTCGATGAACAATAAAACCTGGATTTAAAATACACTATGCTTCAGAGTCTTGTTTGTCGATAAGAGTTTGTGCTAGCTGTCAGACGGTTACATGCATCCCAAAGACAGCATATTAGTATTACACATTTAATCTGAATAAAAACTCGCTTGAAATGTGTAAATATGCTAGAATAATCGAAATTTGAACAAAATGGAGTCTTACTAGAACTGGAATTTGTGTATTATGGTTCGTGGCACAATGTCTTTTATAGGTAAAGGAAAAAAAACCATTAAAACGTCCTCCCCCCCTATTACTACATAATACTACTACATTGATTTTAACTCCAAAACGTAATCTTAAAAATATATTATCGCCTATAAACTAATTTTATTCAAATGTAAAAAAACTGTTTGGACTGTCGATCTTAAGATTTACCAAAAATTATTAGATAGTTTTAAATCTTTTGCTATTTGAGGATTTGCTAAGAATTTTAAAGGCTTCCAAATTCCTTTCATATTTAGAAAGAAAGGTCATTGTCCTTCAACTATTAACAAAAGATTAAAAAAGCTAACTTGTTTACAAATAAACAGAAATGCATTCTGGTAGATTTAATTCCGTAATTTAATAGAATTTAAAAAATCGTTTTCACGCTATTGCATTTTTGATAAATATTCGAATAATAGCAAATGAAAATATCTCCAGGCGAGAAACACACATGAAGTTATCAGTTTTATTATAAGGAAGATTGGTTATTTTCACGTATTTTTCTACTCTTGAAGAAATACGTTTTCTCCGTTGAACACTAATGAACCATAATATGGTAGACCGGGTTTAGGAGAGAAGAAAGTGTATCTTGAGCTTAACTTTCGGCAGCCTCATAACTCTCACTTTCCTTATTTTGTCCTTTTAGTCCTCACATTCAATGAGCGATGCTTCTGACAAAGGGGGAAGAATTGTTGTTTTCTGGGTCAGAATCTATCCATATAACACTTATCATTGGCTAGTATTTGACCTTGAAGTAGGATTTTTTTTTTTAACTCCTAACATCAAGTGGCTTTGTGCCTTGTCTGGAGCGATTTCCATAAGAAAAAAACAAAAACAAAAAAAACATTCAGTCGCAGAAATTAGGTAATCGTGATTTCTAAGAAAAACTTATAAAGTGTGTTGAACAATGAGCAATCAATAATTCCCTGGCTATCCAACCACAATGATGTCGGCAACTGATAAGGCTGAACTACACTTTGGACTCTGCAAACCACCCCCTCCCAAATTTTCCATTGCAGACTGAAGCCACACTTGATGACCTGACAATCACCCCATCTTATGTCCGAGACATCATAAAAAACCTTGACATCTCCAAAGCATGTGGGCTTGATCTTATACCAGTAATAGTAATAAAGAAATGCTCTGCTGAACTGGGCCCTGTCCTCCCCAAACTCTACAACAAATGCCATGCCAAATCTTGCTTCTCTGATAGCTGGAAAATTGCCTCTGTGGTACCAGTCTTCAAGAATTCTGGAGATAGAACTGACCCTCAGAATTATAGCCCCATTAGTCAACTCCCGCTCTTGGCTAAAATCTTTGAATCCTTAATCAATCTAGCGATAGTCCATCACCTCATTAATGCTAAACTTCTTTCTGACCATCAGTATGGATTTAGGCAAGCACTGTCTACTGCGGATATCTTAACGGCCACCTCTGAACGCATATACCATACACTGGAAAGGTAGGTGAAGCTAGGACAGTAGTGCTTAATATATCCAAAGCCTTGAACAAGGTATGGCATAAAGGTCTTCTCATAAAAAATAAATTCATATAGTATTACTAGACGAATATTTAATATAATTAGATCCTTCCCATCGAAAAGAAAGATCTTCGATGGTCATTCATCCAAACAACATGACATAAATGCAGGTGTACTCCAGGGATCGATCCTTGGACCTTTATTGTTCCTGATTTTTATAAATGACCTCCCTGATGACATTGTGTCTGAGATGGGTATATTTGCTGATGACTCTACTCTCATCATATGGGTAAAACGGACACGCACATATCCGAGGCAATGGCTGAATCCTTAGAAAGTGACCTCCAGTCTGTAGTGGAATGGAGTCATAAATGAATGGTAACATTTAATGCTACTAAGACAAAGCTCCTTTGCTTCAACTACAATAAACCTGTAAAAAAAAAAAAAAAAAAAAAAATCCTATGCTAATGTTCACACTAATATTCATATTTAACTGCTAATTTTATGCACTTAAAAAATTTTTTTTAACTTTTAATTAAAAATTTTTTTTTAATTGTTTTACTTTCGTTGTCAGTCTTATTTTCATGAAAACAATGATTATATTTCCATTCTTTTTTTTTTTCTAAATAATTGATTACGGACAATTCTGAACCTCCATATTTGTGGAAGAGACACAGTTCTTCTTGGAATCCATGCCAGCAAGACATCATCATCATCATCTTCGGTTTAATGCTTGGGTGGCTATTAGAAATGGACTTTCAAACTAACCTATATCTACCAGGTCTTTGTTTATCTCTCTTTCTCTCAAGTTCATTCTTATAACTTCCTCCTTGTTTCCTTGCCCTTCCTCTGTGAACCGACCCTGCTACCTCAACTGTTCTACGTCTACTAACCCAAGAACTCTCATTTATTCCTTCAACATGGTCATACCATCGAAGTCTCCTGTTCTGCACATATCTCCCAATATTGTACAGATTTAATTTTCCTCTGAGGTCATCAGATCGAAGCTTGTTTTTAAAACTCACATTACACGTCCATCATATTTTTCTCCATGCAATGCATGTCCTCAACCCTAACTGGAGGATGGTAGAAGAGGTCAGAAAGGAATTGAAATGCCATTGGGTTCCTCGTTGACAATGATCAACTCCCACAACAACAAGTGGCTCGCTGCCTCACCCAAAAACATGCCCAGAGTCATGCAGACAGAATTTCCAGTGACAACCATGGTTTTTGGTGTCAGCAGTGAAGGTGTTGTCATGCTACCCCACTTCTTCCCCAAGGGCTTAAGCTTGAAAACCGATCGCTACATTCGCATTCTGAGTAGTGAAACCCTGTAGGCCGTACATGTGACAGCAAGACTCGGACCCCTGCCATACCAGCCAGCTGGAAGACCCAGACTGTGCTGTCAGAAAAATTTGCCCATCATACTTCACTTGACATCCCAGCTCATCTGACTGTAACGCTATTGATTTTGTGTGGGGCACAGATCCAGCTGCAACACGAAAAACGATCATCAGAGCCTTTGGAGGCCGAATTCGGGAGACAGCGATAAAGGCCTCTGGTTAATTCTGAGGCCGCCTAAAGACTGTCAGCAAAACCAAAGGCATGTTCATCGCATGAAATTGACAGAAGAAATCATGAAGACAAATTGACCCAAATCTTAGAAAACAAAACTATGGTGATCTTGCAGTAGTTAACAGCTGAGAAATTGAAAAAACAAAAACAATATATATATATATATATATATATATATATATATATAAGAAAGATCAGACTTTTCATCCTGAAGAGATCTTAGTTTCTAATAACTAATGATCAATAACATCGACATGCTAGTGTAGCGGCTTCTTGTACATGTCTGTATAAATAAAAATATTAATACACACATACAATAAATAACTTTTATCAAACATTCAAATTTAATGTATATATCCTTTGCGTGATGTTTTCCATGAAATTAGAAGGTTGAGATATTAATAGAATGTTTCGTACCAGTCGATTTTCTCTCGATTTCGTGATGTCTTATCGTTTAAACATCGAATTCTTAAATTGTTGTTGAAATTACTATCAATGAAAATTGATAGTATTGTTGAGATGAAAAACACGTTTTCCGAGTCGATTTTCACTCGATTTCGTGATGTTTTACCGTTTAAACATCGGATTCTGAAATTAGATATTAATCAATGACACGTTGTGTGAGTCGATTTTCACTTGATTATAATAAAATTAGAGTGTATAGATTTCGTGATGTTTTATCAAATTCGTAAATAAGATTACTATCACGTTTGTACCAGTCGATTTTCACTCGATTTCATGATGTTTTACAACATGGAATCATGTAATTATTATTGCAAATGTTCAGTTAAAAACACGTTTTCACTCGATTTCGTGATTCGCCCAATGGAATTATGAAATTACTATTGTAAAATATCAAAAAACACGTTTGTGCCATCGAATTCTGAAATTGGATTACTATTATTAAAATTCAATAGATTACTATTATTAAAATTCACACGTTGTGCGAGTTGATTTTGTCTCGATTTCGTGATGGAAATAATTCCGTAAGTAGACGGTTGAGATTATTATTATTATCAAAGATTTGAAAGCATATTGTAAAGTTTCTGGATTTTCGTTTTCCCCTTGAAAATCATGCATTTCAACACTGTTTTCTACTGAAAATCAAAGATTTGAAAGCCTATTGTAAAGTTTCTGGATTTGCGTTTACACACTGATAATCATGCATTTCAACACTGTTTTCAACTGTAAATCAAAGATTTGAAAGCCTATTGTAAAGTTTCTGGATTTTCGTTTTCCCCTTGAAAATCATGCATTTCAACACTGTTTTCTACTGAAAATCAAAGATTTGAAAGCCTATTGTAAAGTATCTGGATTGGCGTTTACACACTGATAATCCTGCATTTACACACTGTTTTCTACTGAAAATCAAAGATTTGAAAGCCTATTGGATTTGCGTTTTCACACTGATAATCGTGCATTTACACACTGTTTTCAACAGAAAATCAAAGATTTGAAAGCCTATTGTAAAGTTTCTGGATTTTCGTTTTCCCCTTGAAAATCATGCATTTCAACACTGTTTTCTACTGAAAATCAAAGATTTGAAAGCCTATTGTAAAGTTTCTGGATTTTCGTTTTCACATTGAAAATCATGCATTTCAACACTGTTTTCTATTGAAAATCAAAGATTTGAAAGGCTATTGTAAAGTATCTGGATTTGCGTTTTCACACTGATAATCGTGCATTTCAACACTGTTTTCTAATGAAAATCAAAAATTTGAAAGGCTATTGTAAAGTATCTGGATTTGCGTTTTCACACTGATAATCGTGCATTTACACACTGTTTTCTACTGTAAATCAAAGATTTGAAAGCCTATTGTAAAGTTTCTGGATTTTCGTTTTCACATTGAAAATCATGCATTTCAACACTGTTTTCTAATGAAAATCAAAAATTTTAAAGCCTATTGTAAAGTGTCTGGATTGGCGTTTACACACTGATAATCATGCATTTCAACACTGTTTTCAACAGAAAATCAAAGATTTGAAAGCCTATTGTAAAGTTTCTGGATTTTCGGTTTCACATTGAAATTCATGCATTTCAACACTGTTTTCTACTGAAAATCAAAGATTTGAAAGCCTATTGTAAAGTTTCTGGATTTTCGTTTTCACATTGAAAATCATGCATTTCAACACTGTTTTCTACTGAAAATCAAAGATTTGAAAGCCTATTGTAAAGTTTCTGGATTTTCGTTTTCCCCTTGAAAATCATGCATTTCAACACTGTTTTCTATTGAAAATCAAAGATTTGAAAGGCTATTGTAAAGTATCTGGATTTGCGTTTTCACACTGATAATCGTGCATTTCAACACTGTTTTCTACTGAAAATCAAAGATTTGAAAGCCTATTGTAAAGTTTCTGGATTTGCGTTTACACACTGATAATCATGCATTTCAACACTGTTTTCAACTGTAAATCAAAGATTTGAAAGCCTATTGTAAAGTTTCTGGATTTTCGTTTTCCCCTAGAAAATCATGCATTTCAACACTGTTTTCTACTGAAAATCAAAGATTTGAAAGCCTATTGTAAAGTATCTGGATTGGCGTTTACACACTGATAATCCTGCATTTACACACTGTTTTCTACTGAAAATCAAAGATTTGAAAGCCTATTGGATTTGCGTTTTCACACTGATAATCGTGCATTTACACACTGTTTTCAACAGAAAATCAAAGATTTGAAAGCCTATTGTAAAGTTTCTGGATTTTCGTTTTCCCCTTGAAAATCATGCATTTCAACACTGTTTTCTACTGTAAATCCAAGATTTAAAAGCCTATTGTAAAGTTTCTGGATTTTCGTTTTCACATTGAAAATCATGCATTTCAACACTGTTTTCTACTGAAAATCAAAGATTTGAAAGCCTATTGTAAAGTGTGTGGATTTGCGTTCACACACTGATAATCATGCATTTCAACACTGTTTTCTACTGAAAATCAAAGATTTGAAAGCCTATTGTAAAATATCTGGATTTGCGTTTTCACACTGATAATCGTGCATTTAGACTGTTTTCTAATGAAAATCAAAGATTTGAAAGCCTATTGTAAAGTTTCTGGATTCGCGTTTTCACACTGATAATCGTGCATTTACACACTGTTTTCTAATGAAAATCAAAGATTTGAAAGCCTATGGTAAAGTTTCTGGATTTGCGTTTACACACTGATAATCATGGATTTCAACACTGTTTTCTACTGAAAATCAAAGATTTGAAAGGCTATTGTAAAGTTTCTGGATTTTCGTTTTCCCATTGAAAATCATGCATTTCAACACTGTTTTCTACTGTAAATCAAAGATTTGAAAGCCTATTGTAAAGTATCTGGATTGGCGTTTACACACTGATAATCATGCATTTACACAGTGTTTTCTATCAATATAAAGGATTGTAAAGCTTATTGTAAAGTATCTAGATTATCGTTTTCACACTAAAAATCCTGCTATTTAACACTGTTTTCAACTGAAAATCAAAGATTTGAAAGCCTATTGTAAAGTTTCTAGATTACTGTTTTACCACTTAAAATCATGCATTTCAACACTGTTTTCAACTGAAAATCAATGATTTGAAAGCCTATTGTAAAGTATCTTGATTACTGTTTTCACACTTAAAATCCTGCTGTTTTCAACTGAAAATCAAGGATTTGAAAGCTTATTGTAAAGTATCTAGATTATCGTTTTCACACTTAAAATCCTGCTGTTAAACACTGTTTTCAACTGAAAATCAAAGATTTGAAAGCCGATTGTAAAGTATCTAGATTATCGTTTTCACACTTAAAATCATGCATTTCAACACTGTTTTCAACTGAAAATCAAAGATTTAAAAGCCTAGATTATCGTTTCTACATACTTTACAAAACTCTTTGAAACATTGTTAAATGCCTAATTTTCAAGTGTTAAAATGCAAATCTGGATACTTTACAATAGGCTTTCTAATTTTTGATTTTCAGTTGGAAACAGTGCTAAACTGCATGATTTTCAGTGTGAAAACGCAAATCGGGATACTTTACAATAGGCTTTCAATTTTTAAATTTTCAGTTGGAAACAGTGCTAAACTGCATGATTTTCAGTGTGAACATGCAAATCGGGATACTCTAAAATATGCTTACAAAATTTTGATTTTCAGTTGGAAACAATGCTAAACTGCATGATTTTTAGTGTGAAAATGCTGATCTAGATACTTTACAATAGGCTTACAAATTTTTGATTTTCAGTTGGAAAACGTGTTTTAATTCATGATTTTCAGTTTTAAAATGCAAATCTTGATACTTTACAATGTGAAACGTTAATCTACATACTTTACAATACTCTTAGAAACATTGTTAAATGCCTGATTTTCAGTGTGAAAACGTAAATCTACATACTTTACAATAGGCTTTCTTATTTTTGATTTTTAGTTGGAAACAGTGCTACACTACATGATTTTCAGTGTGAAAACGTAAATCTACATACTTTACAATAGCTTTCAAATTTTTTATTTTTAGTTGGAAACATTGTTAAATACATGATTTTCAGTGTGAAAAGCCAAATCTGGATACTTTATAATAGGCTTTCAAATTTTTTGTTTTTTAGTTGGAAACAGGGCTAAACTGCATGATTTTTAATGTAAAAACGTAAATGTAAATACTTTACAATAGGCTTTCTTATTTTTGATTTTCTGTTGGAAAACTTGGTAAATGCATGATTTTCAGTGTTAAAACGTAAATCTACATACTTTACAATAGGCTTTCAAATTTTTTATTTTTAGTTGGAAACAGTGCTAAACTGCATGATTTTCAGTGTGAAAACGTAAATCTAAATACTTTACAATAGGCTTTCCAATTTTTGATTTTAAGTTGGAAACAGTGCTTAACTGCATGATTTTCAGTGTGAAAACTTAAATCTACATACTATACAATAAGCTTTCAAATTTTATATTTTTATTTCCAAACAGTGCTAAACTGCATGATTTTAAGTGTGATAACGTAAATCTACATACTTTACAGTAGGCTTTCAAATTTTTGATTTTCAGTTGGAAAAAGTGTTGAAATTCATGATTTTCAGTTTGAAAATGCAAATCTTGATACTTTACAATGTGAAAACGTTAATCTACATACTTATACATCTACATACTACATAAATTACTTACAGGCTTTCTTATTTTTGATTTTTAGATGGAAACAGTGCTACACTTCATGATTTTCAGTGTGAAAACGTAAACTACATACTTTACAGTAGGCTTTCAAATTTTTGATTTTCAGTTGGAACCAGTGCTAAATTGCATGATTTTCAGTGTGAAACGTTAATCTACATACTTTACAATAGGCTTTCAAATTTTTTATTTTAAGTTGGAAACAGTGTGAAAATGCTGATCTAGATACTTTACAATAGACTTTCAAATTTTTGATTTTCAGTTCAAAACAGTGCTAAACTGCATGATTTTCAGTGTGAAAACGTAAATCTACATACTTTAAATTTTTGATTTTCTGTTAGAAACATTGTTAAATGCATGATTTTCAGTGTGAAAAGCCAAATCTGGATACTTTATAATAGGCTTTCAAATTTTTTATTTTTAGTTAAAAACAGGGCTAAACAGCATTATTTTTTATGTGAAAACGTAAATCTAAATACTTTACAATTTTGGATTTTCTATTGGAAAACTTGGTAAATGCATGATTTTCAGTGAAAACGTAAATCTACATACTTTACAAAGGCTTTCAAATTTTTGATTTTCTGTTTGAAAACACTGCTAAACTGCATAATTATCAGTGTGAGAATGTAAATCTACATACTTTAGAATAGGCTTTCAAATTTTTGAAACAGTGCTAAACTGCATGATTTTCAGTGTGAAACGTTAATCTACTTTACAATAGGCTTTCAAATTTTTTATTTTTAGTTGGAAACAGTGCTAAACTGCATGATTTTCAGTGTGAAAACGTAAATCTACATACTTTACAATAGGCTTTATTATTTTTGATTTTTAGTGGGAAACAGTGCTACACTGCATGATTTTCAGTGTGAAAACGTAAACTACATACTTTACAATAGGCTTTCAATTTTTGATTTTAAGTTGGAAACAGTGTGAAAATGCTGATCTAGATACTTTACAATAAGCTTTTAAATTTTTGATTTTTAGTTCGAAACAGTGCCAAACTGCATGATTTTCAGTGGGAAAACGTAAATCTACATACTTTACAATAGGCTTTAAAATTTTTGATTTTCAGTTCGAAACAGTGCTAAACTGCTGATTTTCAGTGTGAAAACGTAAATCTACATACTTTACAATAGGCCTTCTTATTTTTGATGTTTAGTTGGAAACAGTGCTACACTGCATGATTTTAAGTGTGAAAACGTAAACTACATACTTTACAGTAGGCTTTCAAATTTTTGATTTTCAGTTGGAAACAGTGCTAAACTGCATGATTTTCAGTGTGAAACGTTAATCTACATACTTTACAATAGGCTTTCAAATTTTTGATTTTAAGTTGGAAACAGTGTGAAAATGCTGATCTAGATACTTTACAATAGACTTGTGAAAACGTAAATCTACATACTTTACCGTAGGCTTTAAAATTTGATATTTTTAGTTCGAAACAGTGCTAAACTGCATGATTTTCAGTGTGAAAACGTAAATCTACATACTTTACAATAGGCCTTCAAATTTTTGATTTTCAGTTAGAAACATTGTTAAATGCATGATTTTCAGTGTGAAAAGCCAAATCTGGATACTTTATAATAGGCTTTCAAATTTTTGATTTTTAGTTAGAAACAGGGCTAAACAGCATGATTTTTAATGTGAAAACGTAAATCTAAATACTTTACAATAGGCTTGAAATTTTGGACTTTCTATTGGAAAACTTGGTAAATGCATGATTTTCAGTGTGGAAACGTAAATCTACATACTTTACAAGACCTTTAAAATTTTTGATCTCTGTTTGAAAACACTGCTAAACTGCATAATTATCAGTGTGAGAATGTAAATATACATACTTTAGAATAGGCTTTCAAATTTTTGAAACAGTGCTAAACTGCATGATTTTCAGTGTGAAACGTTAATCTACATACTTTACAATAGGCTTTCTTATTTTTGATTTTTAGTTGGAAACAGTGCTACACTACATGATTTTCAGTGTGAAAACGTAAATCTACATACTTTACAATAGGCTTTCCAATTTTTTATTTTTAGTTGGAAACAGTGCTAAACTGCATGATTTTCAGTGTGAAAACGTAAATCTACATACTTTACAATAGGCTTTCTTATTTTTGATTTTTAGTTGGAAACAGTGCTACACTGCATGATTTTCAGTGTAGAAAACGTAAATCTACATACTTTACAGTAGGCTTTCAAATTTTTGATTTTCAGTTCGAAACAGTGCTAAACTGCATGATTTTCAGTGTGAAAACGTAAATCTACATACTTTACAATAGGCTTTCTAATTTTTGATTTTCAGTTCGAAACAGTACTAAACTGCATGATTTTCAGTGTGAAAATGCCTATAAATTTTTGATTTTTGGTTGGAAAAAGTGTTGAAATTCATGATTTTCAGTTTAAAAATGCAAATCTTCATACTTTACAATGTGAAAACGTTAATCTACATACTTTACAATACTATTAGAAACATTGTAAAATGCCTGATTTTCAGTGTCAAAATGCAAATCTGAATACTTTACAATAGGCTTTCAAATTTTTGATTTTCAGTTCGAAACAGTGCTAAACGGCATGATTTTTAGTGTGAAAACGTAAATCTACATACTTTACAATAGGCTTTCCAATTTTTTATTTTTAGTTGGAAACAGTGCTAGACTGCATGATTTTCACACTGTGAAAACGTAAATCTACATACTTTACAATAGGCTTTCTTATTTTTGATTTTCTGTTAGAAACATTGTTAAATGCATGATTTTAAGTGTGAAAAGCCAAATCTGGATACTTTTTAATAGGCTTTCTTATTTTTGATTTTTAGTTGGAAACAGTGCTACACTACATGATTTTCAGTGTGAAAACGTAAATCTACATACTTTACAATAGGCTTTCCAATTTTTTATTTTTAGTTGGAAACAGTGCTAAACTGCATGATTTTCAGTGTGAAAACGTAAACTACATACTTTACAGTAGGCTTTCTTATTTTTGATTTTTAGTTGGAAACAGTGCTACACTGCATGATTTTCAGTGTGAAAACGTAAACTACATACTTTACAATAGGCTTTCAAATGTTTGATTTTAAGTTGGAAACAGTGTGAAAATGCTGATCTAGATACTTTACAATAAGCTTTTTAATTTTTGATTTTAAGTTCGAAACAGTGCTAAACTGCATGATTTTCAGTGTGAAAACGTAAATCTACATACTTTACAATAGGCTTTCAAATTTTTGATTTTCAGTTCGAAACAGTGCTAAGCTGCATGATTTTCAGTGTGAAAACGTAAATCTACATACTTTACAGTAGGCTTTAAAATTTGATATTTTTAGTTCGAAACAGTGCTAAACTGCATGCTTTTCAGTGTGAAAACGTAAATCTACATACTTTACAATAGGCTTTCAAATTTTTGATTTTCTGTTAGAAACATTGTTAAATGCATGATTTTCAGTGTGAAAACGTAAATCTAGGCTTACAAATTTTTGATTTTAAGTTGGAAACAGTGCTCAACTGCATGATTTTCATTGTGAAAACGTAACTCTTCCTACTTTACAATTTTTGATTTTCAGTTGGAAACAGTGCTAAACTGCATGATTTTCAGTGTGAAAATGCTTACAAATTTTTGATTTTCGGTTGGAAAAAGTGTTGAAATTCATGATTTTCAGTTTGAAAATGCAAATCTTCATACTTTACAATGTGAAAACGTTAATCTACATACTTTACAATACTCTTAGAAACATTGTTAAATGCCTGATTTTCAGTGTCAAAATGCAAATCTGAATACTTTACAATAGGCTTTCAAATTGTTTATTTTTAGTTGGAAACAGTGCTAAACTGCATGATTTTCAGTGGGAAAACGTAAATCTACATACTTTACAATAGGATTTCAAATTTTTGATTTTCAGTTCGAAACAGTGCTAAACTGCATGATTTTCAGTGTGAAAACGTAAATCTACATACTTTACAGTAGGCTTTAAAATTTGATATTTTTAGTTCGAAACAGTGCTAAACTGCATGATTTTTAGTGTGAAAACGTAAATCTACATACTTTACAATAGGCTTTCAAATTTTTGATTTGCTGTTAGAAACATTGTAAAATGCATGATTTTCAGTGTGAAAAGCCAAATCTCCAGATTTATAATAGGCTTTCAAATTTTTTATTTTTAGCATGATTTTTAATGTGAAAACGTAAATCTACATACTTTACAATAGGCTTTAAAATTTTTGATTTTCTGTAAGAAACATTGTTAAATGCATGATTTTTAGTGTGAAAACGTAAATCTAGGCTTTCAAATGTGTTGTTTTTAGTTGGAAACAGTGCTAAACTGCATGATGTTCAGTGTGAAAACGTAAATCTACATACTTTACAATAGGCTTTTTTATTTTTGATTTTTAGTTGGAAACAGTGCTACACTGCATGATTTTCAGTGTGAAAACGTAAATCTACATACTTTACAGTAGGCTTTCAAATTTTGGATTTACAGTTGGAAACAGTGCGAAACTGCATGATTTTCAGTGTGAAATGTTAATCTACATACTTTACAATAGGCTTTCAAATTTTTGATTTTAAGTTGGAAACAGTGCTAAACTGCATGATTTTCAGTGTTAAAATGCTGATCTAGATACTTTACAATAGACTTTCAAATTTTTGATTTTCAGTTCGAAACAGTGCTAAACTGCATGATTTTCAGTGTGAAAATGCCTACAAATTTTTGATTTTCGGTTGGAAAATGTGTTGAAATTCATGATTTTCAGTTTGAAAATGCAAATCTTCATACTTTACAATGTGAAAACGTTAATTTACATACTTTACAATACTCTTAGAAACATTGTTAAATGCCTGATTTTCAGTGTCAAAATGCAAATCTGAATACTTTACAATAGGCTTTCAAATTTTTGATTTTGAGTTCGAAACAGTGCTAAACGGCATGATTTTCAGTGTGAAAACGTAATTCTACATACTTTACAATAGGCTTTCCAATTTTTTATTTTTAGTTGGAAACAGTGCTAAACTGCATGATTTTCACAGTGTGAAAACGTAAATCTACATACTTTACAATAGGCTTTCTTATTTTTGATTTTTAGTTGGAAACAGTGCTACACTACATGATTTTCAGTGTGAAAACGTAAATCTACATACTTTACAATAGGCTTTCCAATTTTTTATTTTTAGTTGGAAACAGTGCTAAACTGCATGATTTTCAGTGTGAAAACGTAAATCTACATACTTTACAATAGGCTTTCTTATTTTTGATTTTTAGTTGGAAACAGTGCTACACTGCATGATTTTCAGTGTGAAAACGTAAACTACATACTTTACAACAGGCTTTCAAATTTTTGATTTTAAGTTGGAAACAGTGTGAAAATGCTGATCTAGATACTTTACAATAAGCTTTTTAATTTTTGATTTTCAGTTCGAAACACTACTAAACTGCATGATTTTCAGTGGGAAAACGTAAATCTACATACTTTACAATAGGCTTTCAAATTTTTGATTTTCAGTTCGAAACAGTGCATGATTTTCAGTGTGAAATGGTAATCTACATATTTACAATAGGCTTTCAAATTTTTGATTTTAAGTTGGAAACAGTGCTAAACTGCATGATTTTCAGTGTGAAAATGCTGATCTAGATACTTTACAATAGACTTTCAAATTTTGGATTTTCAGTTCGAAACAGTGCTGAACTGCATGACTTTCAGTGTAGAAAATGCTGATCTAGATAGTTTACAATAGGCTTTCAAATTTTTGATTTTCAGTTAGAAACATTGTCAAATGCATGATTTTCAGTGTGAAAACGTAAATCTACATACTTTACAATATGCTTTCTAATTTTTGATTTTCAGTTCGAAACAGTGCTAAACTGCATGATTTTCAGTGTGAAAACGTAAATCTACATACTTTACAATAGGCTTTCTAATTTTTGATTTTCAGTTCGAAACATTACTAAACTGCATGATTTTCAGTGTGAAAATGCCTATAAATTTTTGATTTTCGGTTGGACAAAGTGTTGAAATTCATGATTTTCAGTTTGAAAATGCAAATCTTCATACTTTACAATGTGAATACGTTAATCTACATACTTTACAATACTATTAGAAACATTGTTAAATGCCTGATTTTCAGTGTCAAAATGCAAATCTGAATACTTTACAATAGGCTTTCAAATTTTTGATTTTCAGTTCGAAACAGTGCTAAACGCCATGATTTCCAGTGTGATTTTCAGTCTACATACTTTACAATAGGCTTTCCAATTTTTTATTTTTAGTTGGAAACAGTGCTAGACTGCATGATTTTCACAGTGTGAAAACGTAAATGTACATACTTTACAATAGGCTTTCTTATTTTTGATTTTTAGTTGGAAACAGTGCTACACTACATGATTTTCAGTGTGAAAACGTAAATCTACATACTTTACAATAGGCTTTCCAATTTTTTATTTTTAGTTGGAAACAGTGCTACACTGCATGATTTTCAGTGTGAAAACGTAAATCTACATACTTTACAATAGGCTTTCAAATGTTTGATTTTAAGTTGGAAACAGTGTGAAAATGGTGATCTAGACACTTTACAATAAGCTTTTTATTTTTTGATTTTAAGTTCGAAACAGTGCTAAACTGCATGATTTTCAGTGGGAAAACGTAAATCTACATACTTTACAATAGGCTTTCAAATTTTTTATTTTAAGTTGGAAACAGTGCTAAACTGCATGATTTTAAGTGTGAAAACGTAAATCTACATACTTTACAATAGGCTTTCAAGTATATGTTTTTTCGTTGGAAACGGGGCTAAACTGCATGATTTGTAATGTAAAAATGTAAATCTGAATACTTTACAATAGGCTTTCTTATTTTTGATTTTCTGTCGGAAAACTTGGTAAATACATGATTTTCAGTGTGAAAACGTAAATCTAGGCTTTCAAATTTTTGATTTTCTGTTAGAAACAGTGCTAAACTGCATGATTTTCAGTGTGAAAACGTAAATCTACATACTTTACAATAGGCTTTCAAATTTTTGATTTTTAGTTGGAAACGGGGCTAAACTGCATGATTTTTAATGTAAAAACGTAAATCTAAATACTTTACATTAAGCTTTCTTATTTTTGATTTTCAGTTCGAAACAGTGCTAAACTGCATGATTTTCAGTGTGAAAACGTAAATCTACATTTTACAATAGGCTTTCTAATTTTTGATTTTCTGGTAGAAACATTGTTAAATGCATGATTTTAAGTGTGAAAAGCCAAATCTGGAAACTTTTTAATAGGCTTTCAAATTTTTGATTTTTAGTTGGAAACAGGGCTAAACTGCATGATTTTTAATGTAAAAACGTAAATCAAAATACTTTACAATAGGCTTTCTTATTTTTGATTTTCTGTCGGAAAACTTGGTAAATGCATGATTTTCAGTGTGAAAACGTAAATCTACATTTTACAATAGGCTTTCTAATTTTTGATTTTCTGTTGGAAAACTGGGTAAATGCATGATTTTCAGTGTGAAAACGTAAATCTAGGCTTGCAAATTTTTGATTTTCAGTCAAAACAGCGCAAAACTGCATGATTTTCAGTGTGAAAACATTAATCTACATTTTACAATAGGCTTTCTAATTTTTGATTTTCTGTTAGAAACATTTTTAAATGCATGATTTTGAGTGTTAAAAGCGAAATCTGGATACTTTTTAATAGGCTTTCAAATTTTTTATTTTTAGTTGGAAACAGGGCTAAACTGCATGATTGTGTGAAAACTTACATACTTGTGAAATCTACATACTTTACAATAGGCTTTCTAATTTTTGATTTTCTGTTAGAAACATTGTTAAATGCATGATTTTCAGTGTGAAAACGTAAATCTACATACTTTACAATAGGCTTTAAAATTTTTGATTTTTAGTTCGAAACAGTGCTAAACTGCATGATTTTCAGTGTGAAAACGTAAATCTACATACTTTACAATAGGCTTTTTAATTTTTGATTTTCTGTTAGAAACATTGTTAAATGCATGATTTTAAGTGTGAAAAGCCAAATCTGGATACTTTTTAATAGGCTTTCAAAATTTTAATTTTTAGTTGGAAACTGCATGATTTTTAATGTAAAAACGTATATCTAAATACTTTACAATAGGCTTTCTTATTTTTGATGTTCAGTTGGAAAACTTGGTAAATGCATGATTTTCAATGTGAAAACGTAAATCTACATACTTTACAACAGGCTTTCTAATTTTTGATTTTCTGTTAGAAACATTGTTAAATGCATGATTTTCAGTGTGAAAACGTAAATCTTCATTTTACAATAGGCTTTTTAATTTTTGATTTTCTGTTAGAAATGCATGATTTTAAGTGTGAAAAGCCAAATCTGGAAACTTTTTAATAGGCTTTCAAATTTTTTATTTTTTGTTGGAAACGGGGCTAAACTGCAGTATTTTTAATGCAAATCTTTAGAATATGCTTTTTTATTTTTGATTTTCTGTTGGAATAAATAAATGCATGATTTTCAGTGTGAAAACGTAAATTTAGGCTTTCAAATTTTTGATTTTCAGTTCGAAACAGTGCTAAACTGCATGATTTTCAGTGTGAAAACGTAAATCTACATACTTTACAATAGTCTTTCCAATTTTTTATTTTTAGTTGGAAACAGTGCTAAACTGCATGATTTTCAGTGTGAAAACGTAAATCTACATTTTACAATAGGCTTTCTAATTTTTGATTTTCTGTTAGAAACATTGTTAAATGCATGATTAAAAGCCAAATCTGGATACTTTTTAATAGGCTTTCAAATTTTTTGTTTTTAGTTGGAAACAGTGCTAAACTTCATGATTTTTAATGTAAAAACGTAAATCTTTAGATTAACGTTACAATAAGCTTTCTTATTTTTGATTTTCAGTTGGAAAACTTGGTAAATGCATGATTTTAAGTGTGAAAACGTAAATCTACATACTTTACAACAGGCTTTCTAATTTTGTATTTTCTGTTAGAAACATTGTTAAATGCATGATTTTCAGTGTGAAAACGTAAATCTACATACTTTACAACAGGCTTTCTAATTTTTGATTTTCTGTTAGAAACATTGTTAAATGCATGATTTTCAGTGTGAAAACGTAAATCTACATACTTTACAATAGGCTATCAAATATTTGATTTTTAGTTGTAAACGGGGCTAAACTGCAGTATTTTTAATGTAAAAATGTAAATCTAAATACTTTACAATAGGCTTTTTTATTTTTGATTTTCTGTTGGAAAACTTGGTAAATGCATGATTTTCAGTGTGAAAACGTAAATTCAGGCTTTCCAATTTTTGATTTTCAGTTCGAAACAGTGCTAAACTGCATGATTTTCAGTGTGAAAACGTAAATCTACATACTTTACAATAGGCTTTCAAATTTTTGATTTTTAGTTGTAAACGGGGCTAAACTGCAGTATTTTTAATGTAAAAAGGTAAATCTAAATACTTTACAATAGGCTTTATTTTTGATTTTCTGTTGGAAAACTTGGAAAATGCATGATTTTCAGTGTGAAAACGTAAATCTAGGCTTTAAAATTTTTGATTTTCAGTTCGAAACAGTGCTAAACTGCATGATTTTCAGTGTGAAAACGTAAATCTACATACTTTACAATAGGCTTTTTAATTTTTGATTTTCTGTTAGAAACATTGTTAAATGCATGATTTTAAGTGTGAAAAGCCAAATCTGGATACTTTTTAATAGGATTTCAAATTTTTGATTTTTAGTGGGAAACAGGGCCAAACTGCATGATCTTTAATGTAAAATTACAATAAGCTTTCTTATTTTTGATTTTCTGTTAGAAACATTGTTAAATGCATGATTTTAAGTGTGAAAAGCCAAATCTGGATGCTTTTTAATAGGCTTTCAAATTTTTGATTTTTAGTTGGAAACGGGGCTAAACTGCATGATTTTTAATGTAAAAACGTATATCTAAATACTTTATAATAAGCTTTCTTATTTTTGATTTTCAGTTGGAAAACTTGGTAAATGCATGATTTTCAATGTGAAAACGTAAATCTACATACTTTACAACAGGCTTTCTAATTTTTGATTTTCTGTTAGAAACATTGTTAAATGCATGATTTTCAGTGTGAAAACGTAAATCTTCATTTTACAATAGGCTTTTTAATTTTTGATTTTCTGTTAGAAATGCATGATTTTAAGTGTTAAAAGCCAAATCTGGAAACTTTTTAATAGGCTTTCAAATTTTTTATTTTTAGTTGGAAACGGGGCTAAACTGCAGTATTTTTAATGCAAATCTAAATACTTTACAATATGCTTTTTTATTTTTGATTTTCTGTTGGAATAAATAAATGCATGATTTTCAGTGTGAAAACGTAAATTTAGGCTTTCAAATTTTTGATTTTCAGTTCGAAACAGTGCTAAACTGCATGATTTTCAGTGTGAAAACGTAAATGTACATACTTTACAATAGGCTTTCAAATTTTTTATTTTTAGTTGGAAACAGTGCTAAACTGCATGATTTTCAGTGTGAAAACGTAAATCTACATTTTACAATAGGCTTTCTAATTTTTGATTTTCTGTTAGAAACATTGTTAAATGCATGATTAAAAGCCAAATCTGGATACTTTTTAATAGGCTTTCAAATTTTTTGTTTTTAGTTGGAAACAGTGCTAAACTTCATGATTTTTAATGTAAAAACGTAAATCTTTAGATTCACGTTACAATAAGCTTTCTTATTTTTGATTTTCAGTTGGAAAACTTGGTAAATGCATGATTTTAAGTGTGAAAACGTAAATCTACATACTTTACAACAGGCTTTCTAATTTTTGATTTTCTGTTAGAAACATTGTTAAATGCATGATTTTCAGTGTGAAAACGTAAATCTACATACTTTACAACAGGCTTTCTAATTTTTGATTTTCTGTTAGAAACATTGTTAAATGCATGATTTTCAGTGTGAAAACGTAAATCTACATACTTTACAATAGGCTATCAAATATTTGATTTTTAGTTGTAAACGGGGCTAAACTGCAGTATTTTTAATGTAAAAATGTAAATCTAAATACTTTACAATAGGCTTTTTTATTTTTGATTTTCTGTTGGAAAACTTGGTAAATGCATGATTTTCAGTGTGAAAACGTAAATTCAGGCTTTCCAATTTTTGATTTTCAGTTCGAAACAGTGCTAAACTGCATGATTTTCAGTGTGAAAACGTAAATCTACATACTTTACAATAGGCTTTCAAATTTTTGATTTTTAGCTGGAAACGGGGCTAAACTGCATGATTTTTAATGTAAAAACGTAAATCTAAATACTTTACAATAGGCTTTTTTATTTTTGATTTTCTGTTGGAAAACTTGGTAAATGCATGACGTGTGAAAACGTAAATCTAGGCTTTCAAATTTTTGATTTTCAGTTCGAAACAGTGCTAATCTGCATGATTTTCAGTGTGAAAACGTAACTCTACATTTTACAATAGGCTTTCTAATTTTGGAGTTTCTGTTAGAAACATTGTTAAATGCATGATTAAAAGCCAAATCTGGATACTTTTTAATAGGCTTTCAAATTTTTTGTTTTTAGTTGGAAACAGTGCTAAACTTCATGATTTTTAATGTAAAAACGTAAATCTTTAGATTAACGTTACAATAAGCTTTCTTATTTTTGATTTTCAGTTGGAAAACTTGGTAAATGCATGATTTTAAGTGTGAAAACGTAAATCTACATACTTTACAACAGGCTTTCTAATTTTTGATTTTCTGTTAGAAACATTGTTAAATGCATTATTTTCAGTGTGAAAACGTAAATCTACATACTTTACAACAGGCTTTCTAATTTTAGATTTTCTGTTAGAAACATTGTTAAATGCATGATTTTCAGTGTGAAAACGTAAATCTACATACTTTACAATAGGCTATCAAATATTTGATTTTTAGTTGTAAACGGGGCTAAACTGCAGTATTTTTAATGTAAAAATGTAAATCTAAATACTTTACAATAGGCTTTTTTATTTTTGATTTTCTGTTGGAAAACTTGGTAAATGCATGATTTTCAGTGTGAAAACGTAAATTCAGGCTTTCCAATTTTTGATTTTCAGTTCGAAACAGTGCTAAACTGCATGATTTTGAGTGTGAAAACGTAAATCTACATACTTTACAACAGGCTTTCAAATTTTTGATTTTTAGTTGTAAACGGGGCTAAACTGCAGTATTTTTAATGTAAAAAGGTAAATCTAAATACTTTACAATAGGCTTTATTTTTGATTTTCTGTTGGAAAACTTGGAAAATGCATGATTTTCAGTGTGAAAACGTAAATCTAGGCTTTAAAATTTTTGATTTTCAGTTCGAAACAGTGCTAAACTGCATGATTTTCAGTGTGAAAACGTAAATCTACATACTTTACAATAGGCTTTTTAATTTTTGATTTTCTGTTAGAAACATTGTTAAATGCATGATTTTAAGTGTGAAAAGCCAAATCTGGATACTTTTTAATAGGATTTCAAATTTTTGATTTTTAGTGGGAAACAGGGCCAAACTGCATGATCTTTAATGTAAAATTACAATAAGCTTTCTTATTTTTGATTTTCTGTTAGAAACATTGTTAAATGCATGATTTTAAGTGTGAAAAGCCAAATCTGGATGCTTTTTAATAGGCTTTCAATTTTTTGATTTTTAGTTGGAAACGGGGCTAAACTGCATGATTTTTAATGTAAAAACGTAAATCTAAATACTTTATAATAAGCTTTCTTATTTTTGATTTTCAGTTGGAAAACTTGGTAAATGCATGATTTTCAATGTGAAAACGTAAATCTACATACTTTACAACAGGCTTTCTAATTTTTGATTTTCTGTTAGAAACATTGTTAAATGCATGATTTTCAGTGTGAAAACGTAAATCTTCATTTTACAATAGGCTTTTTAATTTTTGATTTTCTGTTAGAAATGCATGATTTTAAGTGTGAAAAGCCAAATCTGGAAACTTTTTAATAGGCTTTCAAATTTTTTATTTTTAGTTGGAAACGGGGCTAAACTGCAGTATTTTTAATGCAAATCTAAATACTTTACAATATGCTTTTTTATTTTTGATTTTCTGTTGGAATAAATAAATGCATGATTTTCAGTGTGAAAACGTAAATTTAGGCTTTCAAATTTTTGATTTTCAGTTCGAAACAGTGCTAAACTGCATGATTTTCAGTGTGAAAACGTAAATCTACATACTTTACAATAGTCTTTCCAATTTTTTATTTTTAGTTGGAAACAGTGCTAAACTGCATGATTTTCAGTGTGAAAACGTAAATCTACATTTTACAATAGGCTTTCTAATTTTTGATTTTCTGTTAGAAACATTGTTAAATGCATGATTAAAAGCCAAATCTGGATACTTTTTAATAGGCTTTCAAATTTTTTGTTTTTAGTTGGAAACAGTGCTAAACTTCATGATTTTTAATGTAAAAACGTAAATCTTTAGATTCACGTTACAATAAGCTTTCTTATTTTTGATTTTCAGTTGGAAAACTTGGTATATGATTTTAAATGTGAAAACGTAAATCTACATACTTTACAACAGGCTTTCTAATTTTTGATTTTCTGTTAGAAACATTGTTAAATGCATGATTTTCAGTGTGAAAACGTAAATCTACATACTTTACAATAGGCTATCAAATATTTGATTTTTAGTTGTAAACGGGGCTAAACTGCAGTATTTTTAATGTAAAAATGTAAATCTAAATACTTTACAATAGGCTTTTTTATTTTTGATTTTCTGTTGGAAAACTTGGTAAATGCATTGTTTTCAGTGTGAAAACGTAAATTCAGGCTTTCCAATTTTATATTTTCAGTTCGAAAAAGTGCTAAACTGCATGATTTTGAGTGTGAAAACGTAAATCTACATACTTTACAATAGGCTTTCAAATTTTTGATTTTTAGTTGTAAACGGGGCTAAACTGCAGTATTTTTAATGTAAAAAGGTAAATCTAAATACTTTACAATAGGCTTTATTTTTGATTTTCTGGTGGAAAACTTGGAAAATGCATGATTTTCAGTGTGAAAACGTAAATCTAGGCTTTAAAATTTTTGATTTTCAGTTCGAAACAGTGCTAAACTGCATGATTTTCAGTGTGAAAACGTAAATCTACATACTTTACAATAGGCTTTTTAATTTTTGATTTTCTGTTAGAAACATTGTTAAATGCATGATTTTAAGTGTGAAAAGCCAAATCTGGATACTTTTTAATAGGCTTTCAAAATTTTAATTTTTAGTTGGAAACTGCATGATTTTTAATGTAAAAACGTATATCTAAATAATTTACAATAGGCTTTCTTATTTTTGATGTTCAGTTGGAAAACTTGGTAAATGCATGATTTTCAATGTGAAAACCTAAATTTACATACTTTACAACAGGCTTTCAAATTTTTGATTTTTAGTTGGAAACAGGGCTAAACTGCATGTAAAATTACAATAAGCTTTCTTATTTTTGATTTTCTGTTTGAAAACTTGGTAAATGCATGATTTTCAGTGTGAAAACGTAAATTCAGGCTTTCCAATTTTTGATTTTCAGTTCGAAACAGTGCTAAACTGCATGATTTTCAGTGTGAAAACGTAAATCTACATACTTTACAATAGGCATTCAAATTTTTTATTTTTAGTTGGAAACGGGGCTAAACTGCATGATTTTTAATGTAAAAACGTAAATCTAAATACTTTACAATAGGCTTTTTTATTTTTGATTTTCTGTTGGAAAACTTGGTAAATGCATGATTTTCAGTGTGAAAACGTAAATTCAGGCTTTCCAATTTTTGATTTTCAGTTCGAAACAGTGCTAAACTGCATGATTTTCAGTGTGAAAACGTAAATCTACATACTTTACAATAGGCTTTCAAATTTTTTATTTTTAGTTGGAAACGGGGCTAAACTGCATGATTTTTAATGTAAAAAGGTAAATCTAAATACTTTACAATAGGCTTTATTTTTGATTTTCTGTTGGAAAACTTGGAAAATGCATGATTTTCAGTGTGAAAACGTAAATCTAGGCTTTAAAATTTTTGATTTTCAGTTCGAAACAGTGCTAAACTGCATGATTTTCAGTGTGAAAACGTAAATCTACATACTTTACAATAGGCTTTTTAATTTTTGATTTTCTGTTAGAAACATTGTTAAATGCATGATTTTCAGTGTGAAAACGTAAATCTACATACTTTACAATAGGCTATCAAATATTTGATTTTTAGTTGTAAACAGGGGCTAAACTGCAGTATTTTTAATGTAAAAATGTAAATCTAAATACTTTACAATAGGCTTTTTTATTTTTGATTTTCTGTTGGAAAACTTGGTAAATGCATGATTTTCAGTGTGAAAACGTAAATTCAGGCTTTCCAATTTTTGATTTTCAGTTCGAAACAGTGCTAAACTGCATGATTTTGAGTGTGAAAACGTAAATCTACATACTTTACAATAGGCTTTCAAATTTTTGATTTTTAGTTGTAAACGGGGCTAAACTGCAGTATTTTTAATGTAAAAAGGTAAATCTAAATACTTTACAATAGGCTTTATTTTTGATTTTCTGTTGGAAAACTTGGAAAATGCATGATTTTCAGTGTGAAAACGTAAATGTTGGCTTTAAAATTTTTGATTTTCAGTTCGAAACAGTGCTAAACTGCATGATTTTCAGTGTGAAAACGTAAATCTACATACTTTACAATAGGCTTTCAAATTTTTGATTTTTTGTTGTAAACGGGGCTAAACTGCAGTATTTTTAATGTAAAAAGGTAAATCTAAATACTTTACAATAGGCTTTTTTATTTTTGATTTTCTGTTGGAAAACTTGGAAAATGCATGATTTTCAGTGTGAAAACGTAAATCTTGGCTTTAAAATTTTTGATTTTCAGTTCGAAACAGTGCTAAACTGCATGATTTTCAGTGTGAAAACGTAAATCTACATACTTTACAATAGGCTTTTTAATTTTTGATTTTCTGTTAGAAACATTGTTAAATGCATGATTTTAAGTGTGAAAAGCCAAATCTGGATACTTTTTAATAGGCTTTCAAAATTTTAATTTTTAGTTGGAAACTACATGATTTTTAATGTAAAAACGTATATCTAAATAATTTACAATAGGCTTTCTTATTTTTGATGTTCAGTTGGAAAACTTGGTAAATGCATGATTTTCAATGTGAAAACGTAAATCTACATACTTTACAACAGGCTTTCTAATTTTTGATTTTCTGTTAGAAACATTGTTAAATGCATGATTTTCAGTGTGAAAACGTAAATCTTCATTTTACAATAGGCTTTTTAATTTTTGATTTTCTATTAGAAATGCATGATTTTAAGTGTGAAAAGCCAAATCTGGAAACTTTTTAATAGGCTTTCAAATTTTTTATTTTTAGTTGGAAACGGGGCTAAACTGCAGTATTTTTAATGCAAATCTAAATACTTTACAATATGCTTTTTTATTTTTGATTTTCTGTTGGAATAAATAAATGCATGATTTTCAGTGTGAAAACGTAAATTTAGGCTTTCAAATTTTTGATTTTTAGTTGGAAACAGTGCTAAACTGCATGATTTTCAGTGTGAAAACGTAAATCTACATTTTACAATAGGCTTTCTAATTTTTGATTTTCTGTTAGAAACATTGTTAAATGCATGATTAAAAGCCAAATCTGGATACTTTTTAATAGGCTTTCAAATTTTTTGTTTTTAGTTGGAAACAGTGCTAAACTTCATGATTTTTAATGTAAAAACGTAAATCTTTAGATTCACGTTACAATAAGCTTTCTTATTTTTGATTTTCAGTTGGAAAACTTGGTAAATGCATGATTTTAAGTGTGAAAACGTAAATCTACATACTTTACAACAGGCTTTCTAATTTTTGATTTTCTGTTAGAAACATTGTTAAATGCATGATTTTCAGTGTGAAAACGTAAATCTACATACTTTACAACAGGCTTTCTAATTTTAGATTTTCTGTTAGAAACATTGTTAAATGCATGATTTTCAGTGTGAAAACGTAAATCTACATACTTTACAATAGGCTATCAAATATTTGATTTTTAGTTGTAAACGGGGCTAAACTGCAGTATTTTTAATGTAAAAATGTAAATCTAAATACTTTACAATAGGCTTTTTTATTTTTGATTTTCTGTTGGAAAACTTGGTAAATGCATGATTTTCAGTGTGAAAACGTAAATTCAGGCTTTCCAATTTTTGATTTTCAGTTCGAAACAGTGCTAAACTGCATGATTTTGAGTGTGAAAACGTAAATCTACATACTTTACAATAGGCTTTCAAATTTTTGATTTTTAGTTGTAAACGGGGCTAAACTGCAGTATTTTTAATGTAAAAAGGTAAATCTAAATACTTTACAATAGGCTTTATGTTTGATTTTCTGTTGGAAAACTTGGAAAATGCATGATTTTCAGTGTGAAAACGTAAATCTAGGCTTTAAAATTTTTGATTTTCAGTTCGAAACAGTGCTAAACTGCATGATTTTCAGTGTGAAAACGTAAATCTACATACTTTACAATAGGCTTTTTAATTTTTGATTTTCTGTTAGAAACATTGTTAAATGCATGATTTTAAGTGTGAAAAGCCAAATCTGGATACTTTTTAATAGGCTTTCAAAATTTTAATTTTTAGTTGGAAACTGCATGATTTTTAATGTAAAAACGTATATCTAAATAATTTACAATAGGCTTTCTTATTTTTGATGTTCAGTTGGAAAACTTGGTTAATGCATGATTTTCAATGTGAAAACGTAAATCTACATACTTTACAACAGGCTGTCTAATTTTTGATTTTCTGTTAGAAACATTGTTAAATGCATGATTTTCAGTGTGAAAACGTAAATCTTCATTTTACAATAGGCTTTTTAATTTTTGATTTTCTGTTAGAAATGCTTGATTTTAAGTGTGAAAAGCCAAATCTGGAAACTTTTTAATAGGCTTTCAAATTTTTTATTTTTAGTTGGAAACGAGGCTAAACTGCAGTATTTTTAATGCAGATCTAAATACTTTACAATATGCTTTTTTATTTTTGATTTTCTGTTGGAATAAATAAATGCATGATTTTCAGTGTGAAAACGTAAATTTAGGCTTTCAAATTTTTGATTTTCAGTTCGAAACAGTGCTAAACTGCATGATTTTCAGTGTGAAAACGTAAATCTACATACTTTACAATAGTCTTTCCAATTTTTTATTTTTAGTTGGAAACAGTGCTAAACTGCATGATTTTCAGTGTGAAAACGTAAATCTACATTTTACAATAGGCTTTCTAATTTTTGATTTTCTGTTAGAAACATTGTTAAATGCATGATTAAAAGCCAAATCTGGATACTTTTTAATAGGCTTTCAAATTTTTTGTTTTTAGTTGGAAACAGTGCTAAACTTCATGATTTTTAATGTAAAAACGTAAATCTTTAGATTAACGTTACAATAAGCTTTCTTATTTTTGATTTTCAGTTGGAAAACTTGGTAAATGCATGATTTTAAGTGTGAAAACGTAAATCTACATACTTTACAACAGGCTTTCTAATTTTTGATTTTCTGTTAGAAACATTGTTAAATGCATGATTTTCAGTGTGAAAACGTAAATCTACATACTTTACAACAGGCTTTCTAATTTTAGATTTTCTGTTAGAAACATTGTTAAATGCATGATTTTCAGTGTGAAAACGTAAATCTACATACTTTACAATAGGCTATCAAATATTTGATTTTTAGTTGTAAACGGGGCTAAACTGCAGTATTTTTAATGTAAAAATGTAAATCTAAATACTTTACAATAGGCTTTTTTATTTTTGATTTTCTGTTGGAAAACTTGGTAAATGCATGATTTTCAGTGTGAAAACGTAAATTCAGGCTTTCCAATTTTTGATTTTCAGTTCGAAACAGTGCTAAACTGCATGATTTTGAGTGTGAAAACGTAAATCTACATACTTTACAATAGGCTTTCAAATTTTTGATTTTTAGTTGTAAACGGGGCTAAACTGCAGTATTTTTAATGTAAAAAGGTAAATCTAAATACTTTACAATAGGCTTTATTTTTGATTTTCTGTTGGAAAACTTGGAAAATGCATGATTTTCAGTGTGAAAACGTAAATCTTGGCTTTAAAATTTTTGATTTTCAGTTCGAAACAGTGCTAAACTGCATGATTTTCAGTGTGAAAACGTAAATCTACATACTTTACAATAGGCTTTTTAATTTTTGATTTTCTGTTAGAAACATTGTTAAATGCATGATTTTAAGTGTGAAAAGCCAAATCTGGATACTTTTTAATAGGCTTTCAAAATTTTAATTTTTAGTTGGAAACTGCATGATTTTTAATGTAAAAACGTATATCTTAATAATTTACAATAGGCTTTCTTATTTTTGATGTTCAGTTGGAAAACTTGGTAAATGCATGATTTTCAATGTGAAAACGTAAATCTACATACTTTACAACAGGCTTTCTAATTTTTGATTTTCTGTTAGAAACATTGTTAAATGCTTGATTTTCAGTGTGAAAACGTAAATCTTCATTTTACAATAGGCTTTTTAATTTTTGATTTTCTGTTAGAAATGCATGATTTTAAGTGTGAAAAGCCAAATCTTGAAACTTTTTAATAGGCTTTCAAATTTTTTATTTTTAGTTGGAAACGGGGCTAAACTGCAGTATTTTTAATGCAAATCTAAATACTTTACAATATGCTTTTTTATTTTTGATTTTCTGTTGGAATAAATAAATGCATGATTTTCAGTGTGAAAACGTAAATTTAGGCTTTCAAATTTTTGATTTTCAGTTCGAAACAGTGCTAAACTGCATGATTTTCAGTGTGAAAACGTAAATCTACATACTTTACAATAGTCTTTCCAATTTTTTATTTTTAGTTGGAAACAGTGCTAAACTGCATGATTTTCAGTGTGAAAACGTAAATCTACATTTTACAATAGGCTTTCTAATTTTTGATTTTCTGTTAGAAACATTGTTAAATGCATGATTAAAAGCCAAATCTGGATACTTTTTAATAGGCTTTCAAATTTTTTGTTTTTAGTTGGAAACAGTGCTAAACTTCATGATTTTTAATGTAAAAACGTAAATCTTTAGATTAACGTTACAATAAGCTTTCTTATTTTTGATTTTCAGTTGGAAAACTTGGTAAATGCATGATTTTAAGTGTGAAAACGTAAATCTACATACTTTACAACAGGCTTTCTAATTTTTGATTTTCTGTTAGAAACATTGTTAAATGCATGATTTTCAGTGTGAAAACGTAAATCTACATACTTTACAACAGGCTTTCTAATTTTAGATTTTCTGTTAGAAACATTGTTAAATGCATGATTTTCAGTGTGAAAACGTAAATCTACATACTTTACAATAGGCTATCAAATATTTGATTTTTAGTTGTAAACGGGGCTAAACTGCAGTATTTTTAATGTAAAAATGTAAATCTAAATACTTTACAATAGGCTTTTTTATTTTTGATTTTCTGTTGGAAAACTTGGTAAATGCATGATTTTCAGTGTGAAAACGTAAATTCAGGCTTTCCAATTTTTGATTTTCAGTTCGAAACAGTGCTAAACTGCATGATTTTGAGTGTGAAAACGTAAATCTACATACTTTACAATAGGCTTTCAAATTTTTGATTTTTAGTTGTAAACGGGGCTAAACTGCAGTATTTTTAATGTAAAAAGGTAAATCTAAATACTTTACAATAGGCTTTATTTTTGATTTTCTGTTGGAAAACTTGGAAAATGCATGATTTTCAGTGTGAAAACGTAAATCTTGGCTTTAAAATTTTTGATTTTCAGTTCGAAACAGTGCTAAACTGCATGATTTTCAGTGTGAAAACGTAAATCTACATACTTTACAATAGGCTTTCAAATTTTTGATTTTTAGTTGTAAACGGGGCTAAACTGCAGTATTTTTAATGTAAAAAGGTAAATCTAAATACTTTACAATAGGCTTTTTTATTTTTGATTTTCTGTTGGAAAACTTGGAAAATGCATGATTTTCAGTGTGAAAACGTAAATCTTGGCTTTAAAATTTTTGATTTTCAGTTCGAAACAGTGCTAAACTGCATGATTTTCAGTGTGAAAACGTAAATCTACATACTTTACAATAGGCTTTTTAATTTTTGATTTTCTGTTAGAAACATTGTTAAATGCATGATTTTAAGTGTGAAAAGCCAAATCTGGATACTTTTTAATAGGCTTTCAAAATTTTAATTTTTAGTTGGAAACTGCATGATTTTTAATGTAAAAACGTATATCTAAATAATTTACAATAGGCTTTCTTATTTTTGATGTTCAGTTGGAAAACTTGGTAAATGCATGATTTTCAATGTGAAAACGTAAATCTACATACTTTACAACAGGCTTTCTAATTTTTGATTTTCTGTTAGAAACATTGTTAAATGCATGATTTTCAGTGTGAAAACGTAAATCTTCATTTTACAATAGGCTTTTTAATTTTTGATTTTCTGTTAGAAATGCATGATTTTAAGTGTGAAAAGCCAAATCTTGAAACTTTTTAATAGGCTTTCAAATTTTTTATTTTTAGTTGGAAACGGGGCTAAACTGCAGTATTTTTAATGCAAATCTAAATACTTTACAATATGCTTTTTTATTTTTGATTTTCTGTTGGAATAAATAAATGCATGATTTTCAGTGTGAAAACGTAAATTTAGGCTTTCAAATTTTTGATTTTCAGTTCGAAACAGTGCTAAACTGCATGATTTTCAGTGTGAAAACGTAAATCTACATACTTTACAATAGTCTTTCCAATTTTTTATTTTTAGTTGGAAACAGTGCTAAACTGCATGATTTTCAGTGTGAAAACGTAAATCTACATTTTACAATAGGCTTTCTAATTTTTGATTTTCTGTTAGAAACATTGTTAAATGCATGATTAAAAGCCAAATCTGGATACTTTTTAATAGGCTTTCAAATTTTTTGTTTTTAGTTGGAAACAGTGCTAAACTTCATGATTTTTAATGTAAAAACGTAAATCTTTAGATTCACGTTACAATAAGCTTTCTTATTTTTGATTTTCAGTTGGAAAACTTGGTAAATGCATGATTTTAAGTGTGAAAACGTAAATCTACATACTTTACAACAGGCTTTCTAATTTTTGATTTTCTGTTAGAAACATTGTTAAATGCATGATTTTCAGTGTGAAAACGTAAATCTACATACTTTACAACAGGCTTTCTAATTTTAGATTTTCTGTTAGAAACATTGTTAAATGCATGATTTTCAGTGTGAAAACGTAAATCTACATACTTTACAATAGGCTATCAAATATTTGATTTTTAGTTGTAAACGGGGCTAAACTGCAGTATTTTTAATGTAAAAATGTAAATCTAAATACTTTACAATAGGCTTTTTTATTTTTGATTTTCTGTTGGAAAACTTGGTAAATGCATGATTTTCAGTGTGAAAACGTAAATTCAGGCTTTCCAATTTTTGATTTTCAGTTCGAAACAGTGCTAAACTGCATGATTTTGAGTGTGAAAACGTAAATCTACATACTTTACAATAGGCTTTCAAATTTTTGATTTTTAGTTGTAAACGGGGCTAAACTGCAGTATTTTTAATGTAAAAAGGTAAATCTAAATACTTTACAATAGGCTTTATTTTTGATTTTCTGTTGGAAAACTTGGAAAATGCATGATTTTCAGTGTGAAAACGTAAATCTAGGCTTTAAAATTTTTGATTTTCAGTTCGAAACAGTGCTAAACTGCATGATTTTCAGTGTGAAAACGTAAATCTACATACTTTACAATAGGCTTTTTAATTTTTGATTTTCTGTTAGAAACATTGTTAAATGCATGATTTTAAGTGTGAAAAGCCAAATCTGGATACTTTTTAATAGGATTTAAAATTTTTGATTTTTAGTGGGAAACAGGGCCAAACTGCATGATCTTTAATGTAAAATTACAATAAGCTTTCTTATTTTTGATTTTCTGTTAGAAACATTGTTAAATGCATGATTTTAAGTGTGAAAAGCCAAATCTGGATGCTTTTTAATAGGCTTTCAAATTTTTGATTTTTAGTTGGAAACGGGGCTAAACTGCATGATTTTTAATGTAAAAACGTAAATCTAAATACTTTATAATAAGCTTTCTTATTTTTGATTTTCAGTTGGAAAACTTGGTAAATGCATGATTTTCAATGTGAAAACGTAAATCTACATACTTTACAACAGGCTTTCTAATTTTTGATTTTCTGTTAGAAACATTGTTAAATGCATGATTTTCAGTGTGAAAACGTAAATCTTCATTTTACAATAGGCTTTTTAATTTTTGATTTTCTGTTAGAAATGCATGATTTTAAGTGTTAAAAGCCAAATCTGGAAACTTTTTAATAGGCTTTCAAATTTTTTATTTTTAGTTGGAAACGGGGCTAAACTGCAGTATTTTTAATGCAAATCTAAATACTTTACAATATGCTTTTTTATTTTTGATTTTCTGTTGGAATAAATAAATGCATGATTTTCAGTGTGAAAACGTAAATTTAGGCTTTCAAATTTTTGATTTTCAGTTCGAAACAGTGCTAAACTGCATGATTTTCAGTGTGAAAACGTAAATCTACATACTTTACAATAGTCTTTCCAATTTTTTATTTTTAGTTGGAAACAGTGCTAAACTGCATGATTTTCAGTGTGAAAACGTAAATCTACATTTTACAATAGGCTTTCTAATTTTTGATTTTCTGTTAGAAACATTGTTAAATGCATGATTAAAAGCCAAATCTGGATACTTTTTAATAGGCTTTCAAATTTTTTGTTTTTAGTTGGAAACAGTGCTAAACTTCATGATTTTTAATGTAAAAACGTAAATCTTTAGATTCACGTTACAATAAGCTTTCTTATTTTTGATTTTCAGTTGGAAAACTTGGTAAATGCATGATTTTAAGTGTGAAAACGTAAATCTACATACTTTACAACAGGCTTTCTAATTTTTGATTTTCTGTTAGAAACATTGTTAAATGCATGATTTTCAGTGTGAAAACGTAAATCTACATACTTTACAACAGGCTTTCTAATTTTAGATTTTCTGTTAGAAACATTGTTAAATGCATGATTTTCAGTGTGAAAACGTAAATCTACATACTTTACAATAGGCTATCAAATATTTGATTTTTAGTTGTAAACGGGGCTAAACTGCAGTATTTTTAATGTAAAAATGTAAATCTAAATACTTTACAATAGGCTTTTTTATTTTTGATTTTCTGTTGGAAAACTTGGTAAATGCATGATTTTCAGTGTGAAAACGTAAATTCAGGCTTTCCAATTTTTGATTTTCAGTTCGAAACAGTGCTAAACTGCATGATTTTGAGTGTGAAAACGTAAATCTACATACTTTACAATAGGCTTTCAAATTTTTTATTTTTAGTTGGAAACGGGGCTAAACTGCATGATTTTTAATGTAAAAACGTAAATCTAAATACTTTACAATAGGCTTTTTTATTTTTGATTTTCTGTTGGAAAACTTGGTAAATGCATGACGTGTGAAAACGTAAATCTAGGCTTTCAAATTTTTGATTTTCAGTTCGAAACAGTGCTAAACTGCATGATTTTCAGTGTGAAAACGTAAATCTACATTTTACAATAGGCTTTCTAATTTTTGATTTTCTGTTAGAAACATTGTTAAATGCATGATTTTAAGTGTGAAAAGCCAAATCTGGATACTTTTTAATAGGATTTCAAATTTTTGATTTTTAGTGGGAAACAGGGCCAAACTGCATGATCTTTAATGTAAAATTACAATAAGCTTACTTATTTTTGATTTTCTGTTAGAAACATTGTTAAATGCATGATTTTAAGTGTGAAAAGCCAAATCTGGATGCTTTTTAATAGGCTTTCAAATTTTTGATTTTTAGTTGGAAACGGGGCTAAACTGCATGATTTTTAATGTAAAAACGTAAATCTAAATACTTTATAATAAGCTTTCTTATTTTTGATTTTCAGTTGGAAAACTTGGTAAATGCATGATTTTCAATGTGAAAACGTAAATCTACATACTTTACAACAGGCTTTCTAATTTTTGATTTTCTGTTAGAAACATTGTTAAATGCATGATTTTCAGTGTGAAAACGTAAATCTTCATTTTACAATAGGCTTTTTAATTTTTGATTTTCTGTTAGAAATGCATGATTTTAAGTGTGAAAAGCCAAATCTGGAAACTTTTTAATAGGCTTTCAAATTTTTTATTTTTAGTTTGAAACGGGGCTAAACTGCAGTATTTTTAATGCAAATCTAAATACTTTACAATATGCTTTTTTATTTTTGATTTTCTGTTGGAATAAATAAATGCATGATTTTCAGTGTGAAAACGTAAATTTAGGCTTTCAAATTTTTGATTTTCAGTTCGAAACAGTGCTAAACTGCATGATTTTCAGTGTGAAAACGTAAATCTACATACTTTACAATAGTCTTTCCAATTTTTTATTTTTAGTTGGAAACAGTGCTAAACTGCATGATTTTCAGTGTGAAAACGTAAATCTACATTTTACAATAGGCTTTCTAATTTTTGATTTTCTGTTAGAAACATTGTTAAATGCATGATTAAAAGCCAAATCTGGATACTTTTTAATAGGCTTTCAAATTTTTTGTTTTTAGTTGGAAACAGTGCTAAACTTCATGATTTTTAATGTAAAAACGTAAATCTTTAGATTCACGTTACAATAAGCTTTCTTATTTTTGATTTTCAGTTGGAAAACTTGGTAAATGCATGATTTTAAGTGTGAAAACGTAAATCTACATACTTTACAACAGGCTTTCTAATTTTTGATTTTCTGTTAGAAACATTGTTAAATGCATGATTTTCAGTGTGAAAACGTAAATCTACATACTTTACAACAGGCTTTCTAATTTTAGATTTTCTGTTAGAAACATTGTTAAATGCATGATTTTCAGTGTGAAAACGTAAATCTACATACTTTACAATAGGCTATCAAATATTTGATTTTTAGTTGTAAACGGGGCTAAACTGCAGTATTTTTAATGTAAAAATGTAAATCTAAATACTTTACAATAGGCTTTTTTATTTTTGATTTTCTGTTGGAAAACTTGGTAAATGCATGATTTTCAGTGTGAAAACGTAAATTCAGGCTTTCCAATTTTTGATTTTCAGTTCGAAACAGTGCTAAACTGCATGATTTTGAGTGTGAAAACGTAAATCTACATACTTTACAATAGGCTTTCAAATTTTTGATTTTTAGTTGTAAACGGGGCTAAACTGCAGTATTTTTAATGTAAAAAGGTAAATCTAAATACTTTACAATAGGCTTTATTTTTGATTTTCTGTTGGAAAACTTGGAAAATGCATGATTTTCAGTGTGAAAACGTAAATCTAGGCTTTAAAATTTTTGATTTTCAGTTCGAAACAGTGCTAAACTGCATGATTTTCAGTGTGAAAACGTAAATCTACATACTTTACAATAGGCTTTTTAATTTTTGATTTTCTGTTAGAAACATTGTTAAATGCATGATTTTAAGTGTGAAAAGCCAAATCTGGATACTTTTTAATAGGCTTTCAAAATTTTAATTTTTAGTTGGAAACTGCATGATTTTTAATGTAAAAACGTATATCTAAATAATTTGTAATAGGCTTTCTTATTTTTGATGTTCAGTTGGAAAACTTGGTAAATGCATGATTTTCAATGTGAAAACCTAAATTTACATACTTTACAACAGGCTTTCAAATTTTTGATTTTTAGTTGGAAACATTGTTAAATGCATGATTTTCAGTGTGAAAACGTAAATCTTCATTTTACAATAGGCTTTTTAATTTTTGATTTTCTGTTAGAAATGCATGATTTTAAGTGTGAAAAGCCAAATCTGGAAACTTTTTAATAGGCTTTCAAATTTTTTATTTTTAGTTGGAAACGGGGCTAAACTGCAGTATTTTTAATGCAAATCTAAATACTTTACAATATGCTTTTTTATTTTTGATTTTCTGTTGGAATAAATAAATGCATGATTTTCAGTGTGAAAACGTAAATTTAGGCATTCAAATTTTTGATTTTCAGTTCGAAACAGTGCTAAACTGCATGATTTTCAGTGTGAAAACGTAAATCTACATACTTTACAATAGTCTTTCCAATTTTTTATTTTTAGTTGGAAACAGTGCTAAACTGCATGATTTTCAGTGTGAAAACGTAAATCTACATTTTACAATAGGCTTTCTAATTTTTGATTTTCTGTTAGAAACATGCATGATTAAAAGCCAAATCTGGATACTTTTTAATAGGCTTTCAAATTTTTTGTTTTTAGTTGGAAACAGTGCTAAACTTCATGATTTTTAATGTAAAAACGTAAATCTTTAGATTCACGTTACAATAAGCTTTCTTATTTTTGATTTTCAGTTGGAAAACTTGGTAAATGCATGATTTTAAGTGTGAAAACGTAAATCTACATACTTTACAACAGGCTTTCTAATTTTTGATTTTCTGTTAGAAACATTGTTAAATGCATGATTTTCAGTGTGAAAACGTAAATCTACATACTTTACAACAGGCTTTCTAATTTTAGATTTTCTGTTAGAAACATTGTTAAATGCATGATTTTCAGTGTGAAAACGTAAATCTACATACTTTACAATAGGCTATCAAATATTTGATTTTTAGTTGTAAACGGGGCTAAACTGCAGTATTTTTAATGTAAAAATGTAAATCTAAATACTTTACAATAGGCTTTTTTATTTTTGATTTTCTGTTGGAAAACTTGGTAAATGCATGATTTTCAGTGTGAAAACGTAAATTCAGGCTTTCCAATTTTTGATTTTCAGTTCGAAACAGTGCTAACCTGCATGATTTTCAGTGTGAAAACGTAAATCTACATACTTTACAATAGGCTTTTTAATTTTTGATTTTCTGTTAGAAACATTGTAAAATGCATGATTTTAAGTGTGAAAAGCCAAATCTGGATACTTTTTAATAGGCTTTCAAAATTTTAATTTTTAGTTGGAAACTGCATGATTTTTAATGTAAAAACGTATATCTAAATAATTTACAATAGGCTTTCTTATTTTTGATGTTCAGTTGGAAAACTTGGTAAATGCATGATTTTCAATGTGAAAACCTAAATTTACATACTTTACAACAGGCTTTCAAATTTTTGATTTTTAGTTGGAAACAGGGCTAAACTGCATGTAAAATTACAATAAGCTTTCTTATTTTTGATTTTCTGTTTGAAAACTTGGAAAATGCATGATTTTCAGTGTGAAAACGTAAATCTAGGCTTTAAAATTTTTGATTTTAAGTTCGAAACAGTGCTAAACTGCATGATTTTCAGTGTGAAAACGTAAATCTACATACTTTACAATAGGCTTTTTAATTTTTGATTTTCTGTTAAATGCATGATTTTAAGTGTGAAAAGTCAAATCTGGATACTTATTAAAAAGTATCCAGATTTGGCTTTTCAAAATTTTAATTTTTAGTTGGAAACTGCATGATCTTTAATGTAAAAACGTATATCTAAATAATTTACAATAGGCTTTCTTATTTTTGATGTTCAGTTGGAAAACTTGGTAAATGCATGATTTTCAATGTGAAAACCTAAATCTACATACTTTACAACAGGCTTTCAAATTTTTGATTTTTAGTTGGAAACAGGGCTAAACTGCATGTAAAATTACAATAAGCTTTCTTATTTTTGATTTTCTGTTTGAAAACTTGGTAAATGCATGATTTTCAGTGTGAAAACGTAAATCTACATACTTTACAATAGGCTTTCAAATTTTTGATTTTTAGTTGTAAACGGGGCTAAACTGCAGTATTTTTAATGTAAAAAGGTAAATCTAAATACTTTACAATAGGCTTTATTTTTGATTTTCTGTTGGAAAACTTGGAAAATGCATGATTTTCAGTGTGAAAACGTAAATCTAGGCTTTAAAATTTTTGATTTTCAGTTCGAAACAGTGCTAAACTGCATGATTTTCAGTGTGAAAACGTAAATCTACATACTTTACAATAGGCTTTTTAATTTTTGATTTTCTGTTAGAAACATTGTTAAATGCAGGATTTTAAGTGTGAAAAGCCAAATCTGGATACTTATTAAAAAGTATCCAGATTTGGCTTTTCAAAATTTTAATTTTTAGTTGGAAACTGCATGATTTTTAATGTAAAAACGTATATCTAAATAATTTACAATAGGCTTTCTTATTTTTGATTTTCTGTTGGAAAACTTGGTAAATGCATGATTTTCAATGTGAAAACCTAAATCTACATACTTTACAACAGGCTTTCAAATTTTTGATTTTTAGTTGGAAACAGGGCTAAACTGCATGTAAAATTACAATAAGCTTTCTTATTTTTGATTTTCTGTTTGAAAACTTGGTAAATGCATGATTTTCAGTGTGAAAACGTAAATCTACATACTTTACAATAGGCTATCAAATGTTTGATTTTTAGTTGTAAACGGGGCTAAACTGCAGTATTTTTAATGTAAAAATGTAAATCTAAATACTTTACAATAGGCTTTTTTATTTTTGATTTTCTGTTGGAAAACTTGGTAAATGCATGATTTTCAGTGTGAAAACGTAAATGTACATACTTTACTGCAAATTTTTGATTTTTAGTTGGAAACGGGGCTAAACTGCATGATTTTCAATGTAAAAACGTAAATCTAAATACTTTACAATAGGCTTTTTTATTTTTGATTTTCTGTTGGAAAACTTGGTAACTGCATGATTTTCAGTGTGAAAACGTAAATTTAGGCTTTCAAATTTTTGATTTTCTGTTTGAAAACTTGGTAAATGCATGATTTTCAGTTCGAAACAGTGCTAAACTGCATGATTTTCAGTGTGAAAACGTAAATCTACATACTTTACAATAGGCTATCAAATATTTGATTTTTAGTTGGAAACGGGGCCAAACTGCATGATTTTCAATGTAAAAACGTAAATCTAAATACTTTACAATAGGCTTTCTTATTTTTGATTTTCAGTTCGAAACAGTGCTAAACTGCATGATTTTTAATGTAAAAACGTAAATCTAAATACTTTACAATAAGCTTTCTTATTTTTGATTTTCTGTTGGAAAACTTGGTAAATGCATGATTTTCAGTGTGAAAACGTAAATGTACATACTTTACAATAGGCTTTCAAATTTTTGATTTTTAGTTGGAAACGGGGCTAAACTGCATGATTTTCAATGTAAAAACGTAAATCTAAATACTTTACAATAGGCTTTCTTATTTTTGATTTTCAGTTCGAAACAGTGCTAAACTGCATGATTTTCAGTGTGAAAACGTAAATCTACATTTTACAATAGGCTTTCTAATTTTTGATTTTCTGTTAGAAACATTGTTAAATGCATGATTTTAAGTGTGAAAAGCAAAATCTGGATACTTTTTAATAGGCTTTCAAATTTATGATTTTTAGTTGGAAACAGGGCTAAACTGCATGATTTTTAATGTAAAAACGTAAATCTAAATACTTTACAATAAGCTTTCTTATTTTTGATTTTCTGTTGGAAAACTTGGTAAATGCATGATTTTCAGTGTGAAAACGTAAATGTACATACTTTACAATAGGCTTTCAAATTTTTGATTTTTAGTTGGAAACGGGGCTAAACTGCATGATTTTCAATGTAAAAACGTAAATCTAAATACTTTACAATAGGCTTTTTTATTTTTGATTTTCTGTTGGAAAACTTGGTAACTGCATGATTTTCAGTGTGAAAACGTAAATTTAGGCTTTCAAATTTTTGATTTTCAGTTCGAAACAGTGCTAAACTGCATGATTTTCAGTGTGAAAACGTAAATCTACATACTTTACAATAAACTTTCAAATTTTTTATTTTTAGTTGGAAACAGGGCTAAACTGCATGTAAAATTACAATAAGCTTTCTTATTTTTGATTTTCTGTTTGAAAACTTGGTAAATGCATGATTTTCAGTGTGAAAACGTAAATCTACATACTTTACAATAGGCTATCAAATGTTTGATTTTTAGTTGTAAACGGGGCTAAACTGCAGTATTTTTAATGTAAAAATGTAAATCTAAATACTTTACAATAGGCTTTTTTATTTTTGATTTTCTGTTGGAAAACTTGGTAAATGCATGATTTTCAGTGTGAAAACGTAAATCTTCATTTTACAATATGCTTTTTAATTTTTGATTTTCTGTTAGAAATGCATGATTTTAAGTGTGAAAAGCCAAATCTGGAAACTTTTTAATAGGCTTTCAAATTTTTGATTTTTAGTTGGAAACAGGGCTAAACTGCATGATTTTTAATGTAAAAACGTAAATCTAAATACTTTACAATAAGCTTTCTTATTTTTGATTTTCAGTTCGAAACAGTGCTAAACTGCATGATTTTCAGTGTGAAAACGTAAATCTACATTTTACAATAGGCTTTCTAATTTTTGATTTTCTGTTAGAAACATTGTTAAATGCTCGATTTTAAGTGTGAAAAGCCAAATCTGGATACTTTTTAATAGGCTTTCAAATTTTTGATTTTTAGTTGGAAACAGGGCTAAACTGCATGATTTTTAATGTAAAAACGTAAATCTAAATACTTTACAATAAGCTTTCTTATTTTTGATTTTCTGTTGGAAAACTTGGTAAATGCATGATTTTCAGTGTGAAAACGTAAATGTACATACTTTACTGCAAATTTTTGATTTTTAGTTGGAAACGGGGCTAAACTGCATGATTTTCAATGTAAAAACGTAAATCTAAATACTTTACAATAGGCTTTTTTATTTTTGATTTTCTGTTGGAAAACTTGGTAACTGCATGATTTTCAGTGTGAAAACGTAAATTTAGGCTTTCAAATTTTTGATTTTCAGTTCGAAACAGTGCTAAACTGCATGATTTTCAGTGTGAAAACGTAAATCTACATACTTTACAATAGGCTATCAAATATTTGATTTTTAGTTGGAAACGGGGCTAAACTGCATGATTTTTTATGTAAAAACGTAAATCTAAATACTTTACAATAGGCTTTCTTATTTTTGATTTTCAGTTCGAAACAGTGCTAAACTGCATGATTTTTAATGTAAAAACGTAAATCTAAATACTTTACAATAAGCTTTCTTATTTTTGATTTTCTGTTGGAAAACTTGGTAAATGCATGATTTTCAGTGTGAAAACGTAAATGTACATACTTTACAATAGGCTTTCAAATTTTTGATTTTTAGTTGGAAACGGGGCTAAACTGCATGATTTTCAATGTAAAAACGTAAATCTAAATACTTTACAATAGGCTTTCTTATTTTTGATTTTCAGTTCGAAACAGTGCTAAACTGCATGATTTTCAGTGTGAAAACGTAAATCTACATTTTACAATAGGCTTTCTAATTTTTGATTTTCTGTTAGAAACATTGTTAAATGCATGATTTTAAGTGTGAAAAGCAAAATCTGGATACTTTTTAATAGGCTTTCAAATTTATGATTTTTAGTTGGAAACAGGGCTAAACTGCATGATTTTTAATGTAAAAACGTAAATCTAAATACTTTACAATAAGCTTTCTTATTTTTGATTTTCTGTTGGAAAACTTGGTAAATGCATGATTTTCAGTGTGAAAACGTAAATGTACATACTTTACAATAGGCTTTCAAATTTTTGATTTTTAGTTGGAAACGGGGCTAAACTGCATGATTTTCAATGTAAAAACGTAAATCTAAATACTTTACAATAGGCTTTTTTATTTTTGATTTTCTGTTGGAAAACTTGGTAACTGCATGATTTTCAGTGTGAAAACGTAAATTTAGGCTTTCAAATTTTTGATTTTCAGTTCGAAACAGTGCTAAACTGCATGATTTTCAGTGTGAAAACGTAAATCTACATACTTTACAATAAACTTTCAAATTTTTTATTTTTAGTTGGAAACAGGGCTAAACTGCATGTAAAATTACAATAAGCTTTCTTATTTTTGATTTTCTGTTTGAAAACTTGGTAAATGCATGATTTTCAGTGTGAAAACGTAAATCTACATACTTTACAATAGGCTATCAAATGTTTGATTTTTAGTTGTAAACGGGGCTAAACTGCAGTATTTTTAATGTAAAAATGTAAATCTAAATACTTTACAATAGGCTTTTTTATTTTTGATTTTCTGTTGGAAAACTTGGTAAATGCATGATTTTCAGTGTGAAAACGTAAATCTTCATTTTACAATATGCTTTTTAATTTTTGATTTTCTGTTAGAAATGCATGATTTTAAGTGTGAAAAGCCAAATCTGGAAACTTTTTAATAGGCTTTCAAATTTTTGATTTTTAGTTGGAAACAGGGCTAAACTGCATGATTTTTAATGTAAAAACGTAAATCTAAATACTTTACAATAAGCTTTCTTATTTTTGATTTTCAGTTCGAAACAGTGCTAAACTGCATGATTTTCAGTGTGAAAACGTAAATCTACATTTTACAATAGGCTTTCTAATTTTTGATTTTCTGTTAGAAACATTGTTAAATGCTCGATTTTAAGTGTGAAAAGCCAAATCTGGAAACTTTTTAATAGGCTTTCAAATTTTTGATTTTTAGTTGGAAACAGGGCTAAACTGCATGATTTTTAATGTAAAAACGTAAATCTAAATACTTTACAATAAGCTTTCTTATTTTTGATTTTCTGTTGGAAAACTTGGTAAATGCATGATTTTCAGTGTGAAAACGTAAATGTACATACTTTACTGCAAATTTTTGATTTTTAGTTGGAAACGGGGCTAAACTGCATGATTTTCAATGTAAAAACGTAAATCTAAATACTTTACAATAGGCTTTTTTATTTTTGATTTTCTGTTGGAAAACTTGGTAACTGCATGATTTTCAGTGTGAAAACGTAAATTTAGGCTTTCAAATTTTTGATTTTCAGTTCGAAACAGTGCTAAACTGCATGATTTTCAGTGTGAAAACGTAAATCTACATACTTTACAATAGGCTATCAAATATTTGATTTTTAGTTGGAAACGGGGCTAAACTGCATGATTTTTAATGTAAAAACGTAAATCTAAATACTTTACAATAGGCTTTCTTATTTTTGATTTTCAGTTCGAAACAGTGCTAAACTGCATGATTTTTAATGTAAAAACGTAAATCTAAATACTTTACAATAAGCTTTCTTATTTTTGATTTTCTGTTGGAAAACTTGGTAAATGCATGATTTTCAGTGTGAAAACGTAAATGTACATACTTTACAATAGGCTTTCAAATTTTTGATTTTTAGTTGGAAACGGGGCTAAACTGCATGATTTTCAATGTAAAAACGTAAATCTAAATACTTTACAATAGGCTTTCTTATTTTTGATTTTCAGTTCGAAACAGTGCTAAACTGCATGATTTTCAGTGTGAAAACGTAAATCTACATTTTACAATAGGCTTTCTAATTTTTGATTTTCTGTTAGAAACATTGTTAAATGCATGATTTTAAGTGTGAAAAGCAAAATCTGGATACTTTTTAATAGGCTTTCAAATTTATGATTTTTAGTTGGAAACAGGGCTAAACTGCATGATTTTTAATGTAAAAACGTAAATCTAAATACTTTACAATAAGCTTTCTTATTTTTGATTTTCTGTTGGAAAACTTGGTAAATGCATGATTTTCAGTGTGAAAACGTAAATGTACATACTTTACAATAGGCTTTCAAATTTTTGATTTTTAGTTGGAAACGGGGCTAAACTGCATGATTTTCAATGTAAAAACGTAAATCTAAATACTTTACAATAGGCTTTTTTATTTTTGATTTTCTGTTGGAAAACTTGGTAACTGCATGATTTTCAGTGTGAAAACGTAAATTTAGGCTTTCAAATTTTTGATTTTCAGTTCGAAACAGTGCTAAACTGCATGATTTTCAGTGTGAAAACGTAAATCTACATACTTTACAATAAACTTTCAAATTTTTTATTTTTAGTTGGAAACAGGGCTAAACTGCATGTAAAATTACAATAAGCTTTTTTATTTTTGATTTTCTGTTTGAAAACTTGGTAAATGCATGATTTTCAGTGTGAAAAAGTAAATCTACATACTTTACAATAGGCTATCAAATGTTTGATTTTTAGTTGTAAACGGGGCTAAACTGCAGTATTTTTAATGTAAAAATGTAAATCTAAATACTTTACAATAGGCTTTTTTATTTTTGATTTTCTGTTGGAAAACTTGGTAAATGCATGATTTTCAGTGTGAAAACGTAAATCTTCATTTTACAATATGCTTTTTAATTTTTGATTTTCTGTTAGAAATGCATGATTTTAAGTGTGAAAAGCCAAATCTGGAAACTTTTTAATAGGCTTTCAAATTTTTGATTTTTAGTTGGAAACAGGGCTAAACTGCATGATTTTTAATGTAAAAACGTAAATCTAAATACTTTACAATAAGCTTTCTTATTTTTGATTTTCAGTTCGAAACAGTGCTAAACTGCATGATTTTCAGTGTGAAAACGTAAATCTACATTTTACAATAGGCTTTCTAATTTTTGATTTTCTGTTAGAAACATTGTTAAATGCTCGATTTTAAGTGTGAAAAGCCAAATCTGGATACTTTTTAATAGGCTTTCAAATTTTTGATTTTTAGTTGGAAACAGGGCTAAACTGCATGATTTTTAATGTAAAAACGTAAATCTAAATACTTTGCAATAAGCTTACTTATTTTTGATTTTCTGTTGGAAAACTTGGTAAATGCATGATTTTCAGTGTGAAAACGTAAATCTAGGCTTTCAAATTTTTGATTTTCAGTTCGAAACAGTGCTAAACTGCATGATTTTCAGTGTGAAAACGTGAATCTACATTTTACAATAGGCTTTCTAATTTTTGATTTTCTGTTAGAAACATTGTTAAATGCATTATTTTAAGTGTGAAAAGCCAAATCTGGATACTTTTTAATAGGCTTTCAAATTTTTCATTTTTAGTTGGAAACAGGGCTAAACTGCATGATTTTTAATGTAAAAACGTAAATCTAAATACTTTACAATAAGCTTTCTTATTTTTGATTTTCTGTTGGAAAACTTGGTAAATGCATGATTTTCAGTGTGAAAACGTAAATCTACATACTTTACAACAGGCTTTCTAATTTTAGATTTTCTGTTAGAAACATTGTTAAATGCATGATTTTCAGTGTGAAAACGTAAATCTACATACTTTACAATAGGCTATCAAATATTTGATTTTTGTTGTAAACGGGGCTAAACTGCAGTATTTTTAATGTAAAAATGTAAATCTAAATACTTTACAATAGGCTTTTTTATTTTTGATTTTCTGTTGGAAAACTTGGTAAATGCATGATTTTCAGTGTGAAAACGTAAATTCAGGCTTTCCAATTTTTGATTTTCAGTTCGAAACAGTGCTAAACTGCATGATTTTGAGTGTGAAAACGTAAATCTACATACTTTACAATAGGCTTTCAAATTTTTGATTTTTAGTTGTAAACGGGGCTAAACTGCAGTATTTTTAATGTAAAAAGGTAAATCTAAATACTTTACAATAGGCTTTATTTTTGATTTTCTGTTGGAAAACTTGGAAAATGCATGATTTTCAGTGTGAAAACGTAAATCTAGGCTTTAAAATTTTTGATTTTCAGTTCGAAACAGTGCTAAACTGCATGATTTTCAGTGTGAAAACGTAAATCTACATACTTTACAATAGGCTTTTTAATTTTTGATTTTCTGTTAGAAACATTGTTAAATGCATGATTTTAAGTGTGAAAAGCCAAATCTGGATACTTTTTAATAGGCTTTCAAAATTTTAATTTTTAGTTGGAAACTGCATGATTTTTAATGTAAAAACGTATATCTAAATAATTTACAATAGGCTTTCTTATTTTTGATGTTCAGTTGGAAAACTTGGTAAATGCATGATTTTCAATGTGAAAACCTAAATCTACATACTTTACAACAGGCTTTCAAATTTTTGATTTTTAGTTGGAAACAGGGCTAAACTGCATGTAAAATTACAATAAGCTTTCTTATTTTTGATTTTCTGTTTGAAAAATGGTAAATGCATGATTTTCAGTGTGAAAACGTAAATCTACATACTTTACAATAGGCTATCAAATGTTTGATTTTTAGTTGTAAACGGGGCTAAACTGCAATATTTTTAATGTAAAAATGTAAATCTAAATACTTTACAATAAGCTTTCTTATTTTTGATTTTCTGTTGGAAAACTTGGTAAATGCATGATTTTCAGTGTGAAAACGTAAATGTACATACTTTACTGCAAATTTTTGATTTTTAGTTGGAAACGGGGCTAAACTGCATGATTTTCAATGTAAAAACGTAAATCTAAATACTTTACAATAGGCTTTTTTATTTTTGATTTTCTGTTGGAAAACTTGGTAACTGCATGATTTTCAGTGTGAAAACGTAAATTTAGGCTTTCAAATTTTTGATTTTCAGTTCGAAACAGTGCTAAACTGCATGATTTTCAGTGTGAAAACGTAAATCTACATACTTTACAATAGGCTATCAAATATTTGATTTTTAGTTGGAAACGGGGCTAAACTGCATGATTTTTAATGTAAAAACGTAAATCTAAATACTTTACAATAGGCTTTCTTATTTTTGATTTTCAGTTCGAAACAGTGCTAAACTGCATGATTTTTAATGTAAAAACGTAAATCTAAATACTTTACAATAAGCTTTCTTATTTTTGATTTTCTGTTGGAAAACTTGGTAAATGCATGATTTTCAGTGTGAAAACGTAAATGTACATACTTTACAATAGGCTTTCAAATTTTTGATTTTTAGTTGGAAACGGGGCTAAACTGCATGATTTTCAATGTAAAAACGTAAATCTAAATACTTTACAATAGGCTTTCTTATTTTTGATTTTCAGTTCGAAACAGTGCTAAACTGCATGATTTTCAGTGTGAAAACGTAAATCTACATTTTACAATAGGCTTTCTAATTTTTGATTTTCTGTTAGAAACATTGTTAAATGCATGATTTTAAGTGTGAAAAGCAAAATCTGGATACTTTTTAATAGGCTTTCAAATTTATGATTTTTAGTTGGAAACAGGGCTAAACTGCATGATTTTTAATGTAAAAACGTAAATCTAAATACTTTACAATAAGCTTTCTTATTTTTGATTTTCTGTTGGAAAACTTGGTAAATGCATGATTTTCAGTGTGAAAACGTAAATGTACATACTTTACAATAGGCTTTCAAATTTTTGATTTTTAGTTGGAAACGGGGCTAAACTGCATGATTTTCAATGTAAAAACGTAAATCTAAATACTTTACAATAGGCTTTTTTATTTTTGATTTTCTGTTGGAAAACTTGGTAACTGCATGATTTTCAGTGTGAAAACGTAAATTTAGGCTTTCAAATTTTTGATTTTCAGTTCGAAACAGTGCTAAACTGCATGATTTTCAGTGTGAAAACGTAAATCTACATACTTTACAATAAACTTTCAAATTTTTTATTTTTAGTTGGAAACAGGGCTAAACTGCATGTAAAATTACAATAAGCTTTCTTATTTTTGATTTTCTGTTTGAAAACTTGGTAAATGCATGATTTTCAGTGTGAAAACGTAAATCTACATACTTTACAATAGGCTATCAAATGTTTGATTTTTAGTTGTAAACGGGGCTAAACTGCAGTATTTTTAATGTAAAAATGTAAATCTAAATACTTTACAATAGGCTTTTTTATTTTTGATTTTCTGTTGGAAAACTTGGTAAATGCATGATTTTCAGTGTGAAAACGTAAATCTTCATTTTACAATAGGCTTTTTAATTTTTGATTTTCTGTTAGAAATGCATGATTTTAAGTGTGAAAAGCCAAATCTGGAAACTTTTTAATAGGCTTTCAAATTTTTGATTTTTAGTTGGAAACAGGGCTAAACTGCATGATTTTTAATGTAAAAACGTAAATCTAAATACTTTACAATAAGCTTTCTTATTTTTGATTTTCAGTTCGAAACAGTGCTAAACTGCATGATTTTCAGTGTGAAAACGTAAATCTACATTTTACAATAGGCTTTCTAATTTTTGATTTTCTGTTAGAAACATTGTTAAATGCTCGATTTTAAGTGTGAAAAGCCAAATCTGGATACTTTTTAATAGGCTTTCAAATTTTTGATTTTTAGTTGGAAACAGGGCTAAACTGCATGATTTTTAATGTAAAAACGTAAATCTAAATACTTTGCAATAAGCTTACTTATTTTTGATTTTCTGTTGGAAAACTTGGTAAATGCATGATTTTCAGTGTGAAAACGTAAATCTAGGCTTTCAAATTTTTGAGTTTCAGTTCGAAACAGTGCTAAACTGCATGATTTTCAGTGTGAAAACGTGAATCTACATTTTACAATAGGCTTTCTAATTTTTGATTTTCTGTTAGAAACATTGTTAAATGCATTATTTTAAGTGTGAAAAGCCAAATCTGGATACTTTTTAATAGGCTTTCAAATTTTTCATTTTTAGTTGGAAACAGGGCTAAACTGCATGATTTTTAATGTAAAAACGTAAATCTAAATACTTTACAATAAGCTTTCTTATTTTTGATTTTCTGTTGGAAAACTTGGTAAATGCATGATTTTCAGTGTGAAAACGTAAATCTACATACTTTACAACAGGCTTTCTAATTTTAGATTTTCTGTTAGAAACATTGTTAAATGCATGATTTTCAGTGTGAAAACGTAAATCTACATACTTTACAATAGGCTATCAAATATTTGATTTTTAGTTGTAAACGGGGCTAAACTGCAGTATTTTTAATGTAAAAAGGTAAATCTAAATACTTTACAATAGGCTTTATTTTTGATTTTCTGTTGGAAAACTTGGTAAATGCATGATTTTCAGTGTGAAAACGTAAATCTAGGCTTTAAAATTTTTGATTTTCAGTTCGAAACAGTGCTAAACTGCATGATTTTCAGTGTGAAAACGTAAATCTACATACTTTACAATAGGCTTTTTAATTTTTGATTTTCTGTTAGAAACATTGTTAAATGCATGATTTTAAGTGTGAAAAGCCAAATCTGGATACTTTTTAATAGGCTTTCAAAATTTTAATTTTTAGTTGGAAACTGCATGATTTTTAATGTAAAAACGTATATCTAAATAATTTACAATAGGCTTTCTTATTTTTGATGTTCAGTTGGAAAACTTGGTAAATGCATGATTTTCAATGTGAAAACCTAAATCTACATACTTTACAACAGGCTTTCAAATTTTTGATTTTTAGTTGGAAACAGGGCTAAACTGCATGATTTTTAATGTAAAAACGTAAATCTAAATACTTTGCAATAAGCTTACTTATTTTTGATTTTCTGTTGGAAAACTTGGTAAATGCATGATTTTCAGTGTGAAAACGTAAATTCAGGCTTTCCAATTTTTGATTTTCAGTTCGAAACAGTGCTAAACTGCATGATTTTCAGTGTGAAAACGTAAATCTACATACTTTACAATAGGCTTTCAAATTTTTTATTTTTAGTTGGAAACGGGGCTAAACTGCATGATTTTTAATGTAAAAACGTAAATCTAAATACTTTACAATAGGCTTTTTTATTTTTGATTTTCTGTTGGAAAACTTGGTAAATGCATGATTTTCAGTGTGAAAACGTAAATCTAGGCTTTCAAATTTTTGATTTTCAGTTCGAAACAGTGCTAAACTGCATGATTTTCAGTGTGAAAACGTAAATCTACATTTTACAATAGGCTTTCTAATTTTTGATTTTCTGTTAGAAACATTGTTAAATGCATTATTTTAAGTGTGAAAAGCCAAATCTGGATACTTTTTAATAGGCTTTCAAATTTTTCATTTTTAGTTGGAAACAGGGCTAAACTGCATGATTTTTAATGTAAAAACGTAAATCTAAATACTTTACAATAAGCTTTCTTATTTTTGATTTTCTGTTGGAAAACTTGGTAAATGCATGATTTTCAGTGTGAAAACGTAAATCTACATACTTTACAACAGGCTTTCTAATTTTAGATTTTCTGTTAGAAACATTGTTAAATGCATGATTTTCAGTGTGAAAACGTAAATCTACATACTTTACAATAGGCTATCAAATATTTGATTTTTAGTTGTAAACGGGGCTAAACTGCAGTATTTTTAATGTAAAAATGTAAATCTAAATACTTTACAATAGGCTTTTTTATTTTTGATTTTCTGTTGGAAAACTTGGTAAATGCATGATTTTCAGTGTGAAAACGTAAATTCAGGCTTTCCAATTTTTGATTTTCAGTTCGAAACAGTGCTAAACTGCATGATTTTGAGTGTGAAAACGTAAATCTACATACTTTACAATAGGCTTTCAAATTTTTGATTTTTAGTTGTAAACGGGGCTAAACTGCAGTATTTTTAATGTAAAAAGGTAAATCTAAATACTTTACAATAGGCTTTATTTTTGATTTTCTGTTGGAAAACTTGGAAAATGCATGATTTTCAGTGTGAAAACGTAAATCTAGGCTTTAAAATTTTTGATTTTCAGTTCGAAACAGTGCTAAACTGCATGATTTTCAGTGTGAAAACGTAAATCTACATACTTTACAATAGGCTTTTTAATTTTTGATTTTCTGTTAGAAACATTGTTAAATGCATGATTTTAAGTGTGAAAAGCCAAATCTGGATACTTTTTAATAGGCTTTCAAAATTTTAATTTTTAGTTGGAAACTGCATGATTTTTAATGTAAAAACGTATATCTAAATAATTTACAATAGGCTTTCTTATTTTTGATGTTCAGTTGGAAAACTTGGTAAATGCATGATTTTCAATGTGAAAACCTAAATCTACATACTTTACAACAGGCTTTCAAATTTTTGATTTTTAGTTGGAAACAGGGCTAAACTGCATGTAAAATTACAATAAGCTTTCTTATTTTTGATTTTCTGTTTGAAAAATGGTAAATGCATGATTTTCAGTGTGAAAACGTAAATCTACATACTTTACAATAGGCTATCAAATGTTTGATTTTTAGTTGTAAACGGGGCTAAACTGCAGTATTTTTAATGTAAAAATGTAAATCTAAATACTTTACAATAGGCTTTTTTATTTTTGATTTTCTGTTGGAAAACTTGGTAAATGCATGATTTTCAGTGTGAAAACGTAAATTCAGGCTTTCCAATTTTTGATTTTCAGTTCGAAACAGTGCTAAACTGCATGATTTTCAGTGTGAAAACGTAAATCTACATACTTTACAATAGGCTTTCAAATTTTTTATTTTTAGTTGGAAACGGGGCTAAACTGCATGATTTTTAATGTAAAAAGGTAAATCTAAATACTTTACAATAGGCTTTTTTATTTTTGATTTTCTGTTGGAAAACTTGGTAACTGCATGATTTTCAGTGTGAAAACGTAAATCTACATACTTTACAATAGGCTTTTTAATTTTTGATTTTCTGTTAGAAACATTGTTAAATGCATGATTTTAAGTGTGAAAAGCCAAATCTGGATACTTTTTAATAGGCTTTCAAAATTTTAATTTTTAGTTCGAAACTGCATGATTTTTAATGTAAAAACGTATATCTAAATAATTTACAATAGGCTTTCTTATTTTTGATGTTCAGTTGGAAAACTTGGTAAATGCATGATTTTCAATGTGAAAACCTAAATTTACATACTTTACAACAGGCTTTCAAATTTTTGATTTTTAGTTGGAAACAGGGCTAAACTGCATGTAAAATTACAATAAGCTTTCTTATTTTTGATTTTCTGTTTGAAAACTTGGTAAATGCATGATTTTCAGTGTGAAAACGTAAATTCAGGCTTTCCAATTTTTGATTTTCAGTTCGAAACAGTGCTAAACTGCATGATTTTCAGTGTGAAAACGTAAATCTACATACTTTACAATAGGCTTTCAAATTTTTTATTTTTAGTTGGAAACGGGGCTAAACTGCATGATTTTTAATGTAAAAACGTAAATCTAAATACTTTACAATAGGCTTTTTTATTTTTGATTTTCTGTTGGAAAACTTGGTAAATGCATGATTTTCAGTGTGAAAACGTAAATCTAGGCTTTCAAATTTTTGATTTTCAGTTCGAAACAGTGCTAAACTGCATGATTTTCAGTGTGAAAACGTAAATCTACATTTTACAATAGGCTTTCTAATTTTTGATTTTCTGTTAGAAACATTGTTAAATGCATTATTTTAAGTGTGAAAAGCCAAATCTGGATACTTTTTAATAGGCTTTCAAATTTTTCATTTTTAGTTGGAAACAGGGCTAAACTGCATGATTTTTAATGTAAAAACGTAAATCTAAATACTTTACAATAAGCTTTCTTATTTTTGATTTTCTGTTGGAAAACTTGGTAAATGCATGATTTTCAGTGTGAAAACGTAAATCTACATACTTTACAACAGGCTTTCTAATTTTAGATTTTCTGTTAGAAACATTGTTAAATGCATGATTTTCAGTGTGAAAACGTAAATCTACATACTTTACAATAGGCTATCAAATATTTGATTTTTAGTTGTAAACGGGGCTAAACTGCAGTATTTTTAATGTAAAAATGTAAATCTAAATACTTTACAATAGGCTTTTTTATTTTTGATTTTCTGTTGGAAAACTTGGTAAATGCATGATTTTCAGTGTGAAAACGTAAATTCAGGCTTTCCAATTTTTGATTTTCAGTTCGAAACAGTGCTAAACTGCATGATTTTGAGTGTGAAAACGTAAATCTACATACTTTACAATAGGCTTTCAAATTTTTGATTTTTAGTTGTAAACGGGGCTAAACTGCAGTATTTTTAATGTAAAAAGGTAAATCTAAATACTTTACAATAGGCTTTTTAATTTTTGATTTTCTGTTAGAAACATTGTTAAATGCATGATTTTAAGTGTGAAAAGCCAAATCTGGATACTTTTTAATAGGCTTTCAAAATTTTAATTTTTAGTTGGAAACTGCATGATTTTTAATGTAAAAACGTATATCTAAATAATTTACAATAGGCTTTCTTATTTTTGATGTTCAGTTGGAAAACTTGGAAAATGCATGATTTTCAGTGTGAAAACGTAAATCTAGGCTTTAAAATTTTTGATTTTCAGTTCGAAACAGTGCTAAACTGCATGATTTTCAGTGTGAAAACGTAAATCTACATACTTTACAATAGGCTTTTTGATTTTTGATTTTCTGTTAGAAACATTGTTAAATGCATGATTTTAAGTGTGAAAAGCCAAATCTGGATACTTTTTAATAGGCTTTCAAAATTTTAATTTTTAGTTGGAAACTGCATGATTTTTAATGTAAAAACGTATATCTAAATAATTTACAATAGGCTTTCTTATTTTTGATGTTCAGTTGGAAAACTTGGTAAATGCATGATTTTCAATGTGAAAACCTAAATCTACATACTTTACAACAGGCTTTCAAATTTTTGATTTTTAGTTGGAAACAGGGCTAAACTGCATGTAAAATTACAATAAGCTTTCTTATTTTTGATTTTCTGTTTGAAAAATGGTAAATGCATGATTTTCAGTGTGAAAACGTAAATCTACATACTTTACAATAGGCTATCAAATGTTTGATTTTTAGTTGTAAACGGGGCTAAACTGCAGTATTTTTAATGTAAAAATGTAAATCTAAATACTTTACAATAGGCTTTTTTATTTTTGATTTTCTGTTGGAAAACTTGGTAAATGCATGATTTTCAGTGTGAAAACGTAAATTCAGGCTTTCCAATTTTTGATTTTCAGTTCGAAACAGTGCTAAACTGCATGATTTTCAGTGTGAAAACGTAAATCTACATACTTTACAATAGGCTTTCAAATTTTTTATTTTTAGTTGGAAACGGGGCTAAACTGCATGATTTTTAATGTAAAAAGGTAAATCTAAATACTTTACAATAGGCTTTTTTATTTTTGATTTTCTGTTGGAAAACTTGGTAACTGCATGATTTTCAGTGTGAAAACGTAAATCTACATACTTTACAATAGGCTTTTTAATTTTTGATTTTCTGTTAGAAACATTGTTAAATGCATGATTTTAAGTGTGAAAAGCCAAATCTGGATACTTTTTAATAGGCTTTCAAAATTTTAATTTTTAGTTCGAAACTGCATGATTTTTAATGTAAAAACGTATATCTAAATAATTTACAATAGGCTTTCTTATTTTTGATGTTCAGTTGGAAAACTTGGTAAATGCATGATTTTCAATGTGAAAACCTAAATTTACATACTTTACAACAGGCTTTCAAATTTTTGATTTTTAGTTGGAAACAGGGCTAAACTGCATGTAAAATTACAATAAGCTTTCTTATTTTTGATTTTCTGTTTGAAAACTTGGTAAATGCATGATTTTCAGTGTGAAAACGTAAATTCAGGCTTTCCAATTTTTGATTTTCAGTTCGAAACAGTGCTAAACTGCATGATTTTCAGTGTGAAAACGTAAATCTACATACTTTACAATAGGCTTTCAAATTTTTTATTTTTAGTTGGAAACGGGGCTAAACTGCATGATTTTTAATGTAAAAACGTAAATCTAAATACTTTACAATAGGCTTTTTTATTTTTGATTTTCTGTTGGAAAACTTGGTAAATGCATGATTTTCAGTGTGAAAACGTAAATCTAGGCTTTCAAATTTTTGATTTTCAGTTCGAAACAGTGCTAAACTGCATGATTTTCAGTGTGAAAACGTAAATCTACATTTTACAATAGGCTTTCTAATTTTTGATTTTCTGTTAGAAACATTGTTAAATGCATTATTTTAAGTGTGAAAAGCCAAATCTGGATACTTTTTAATAGGCTTTCAAATTTTTCATTTTTAGTTGGAAACAGGGCTAAACTGCATGATTTTTAATGTAAAAACGTAAATCTAAATACTTTACAATAAGCTTTCTTATTTTTGATTTTCTGTTGGAAAACTTGGTAAATGCATGATTTTCAGTGTGAAAACGTAAATCTACATACTTTACAACAGGCTTTCTAATTTTAGATTTTCTGTTAGAAACATTGTTAAATGCATGATTTTCAGTGTGAAAACGTAAATCTACATACTTTACAATAGGCTATCAAATATTTGATTTTTAGTTGTAAACGGGGCTAAACTGCAGTATTTTTAATGTAAAAATGTAAATCTAAATACTTTACAATAGGCTTTTTTATTTTTGATTTTCTGTTGGAAAACTTGGTAAATGCATGATTTTCAGTGTGAAAACGTAAATTCAGGCTTTCCAATTTTTGATTTTCAGTTCGAAACAGTGCTAAACTGCATGATTTTGAGTGTGAAAACGTAAATCTACATACTTTACAATAGGCTTTCAAATTTTTGATTTTTAGTTGTAAACGGGGCTAAACTGCAGTATTTTTAATGTAAAAAGGTAAATCTAAATACTTTACAATAGGCTTTTTAATTTTTGATTTTCTGTTAGAAACATTGTTAAATGCATGATTTTAAGTGTGAAAAGCCAAATCTGGATACTTTTTAATAGGCTTTCAAAATTTTAATTTTTAGTTGGAAACTGCATGATTTTTAATGTAAAAACGTATATCTAAATAATTTACAATAGGCTTTCTTATTTTTGATGTTCAGTTGGAAAACTTGGAAAATGCATGATTTTCAGTGTGAAAACGTAAATCTAGGCTTTAAAATTTTTGATTTTCAGTTCGAAACAGTGCTAAACTGCATGATTTTCAGTGTGAAAACGTAAATCTACATACTTTACAATAGGCTTTTTGATTTTTGATTTTCTGTTAGAAACATTGTTAAATGCATGATTTTAAGTGTGAAAAGCCAAATCTGGATACTTTTTAATAGGCTTTCAAAATTTTAATTTTTAGTTGGAAACTGCATGATTTTTAATGTAAAAACGTATATCTAAATAATTTACAATAGGCTTTCTTATTTTTGATGTTCAGTTGGAAAACTTGGTAAATGCATGATTTTCAATGTGAAAACCTAAATCTACATACTTTACAACAGGCTTTCAAATTTTTGATTTTTAGTTGGAAACAGGGCTAAACTGCATGTAAAATTACAATAAGCTTTCTTATTTTTGATTTTCATTTTGAAAAATGGTAAATGCATGATTTTCAGTGTGAAAACGTAAATCTACATACTTTACAATAGGCTATCAAATGTTTGATTTTTAGTTGTAAACGGGGCTAAACTGCAGTATTTTTAATGTAAAAATGTAAATCTAAATACTTTACAATAGGCTTTTTTATTTTTGATTTTCTGTTGGAAAACTTGGTAAATGCATGATTTTCAGTGTGAAAACGTAAATTCAGGCTTTCCAATTTTTGATTTTCAGTTCGAAACAGTGCTAAACTGCATGATTTTCAGTGTGAAAACGTAAATCTACATAATTTACAATAGGCTTTCAAATTTTTTATTTTTAGTTGGAAACGGGGCTAAACTGCATGATTTTTAATGTAAAAAGGTAAATCTAAATACTTTACAATAGGCTTTTTTATTTTTGATTTTCTGTTGGAAAACTTGGTAACTGCATGATTTTCAGTGTGAAAACGTAAATCTACATACTTTACAATAGGCTTTTTAATTTTTGATTTTCTGTTAGAAACATTGTTAAATGCATGATTTTAAGTGTGAAAAGCCAAATCTGGATACTTTTTAATAGGCTTTCAAAATTTTAATTTTTAGTTCGAAACTGCATGATTTTTAATGTAAAAACGTATATCTAAATAATTTACAATAGGCTTTCTTATTTTTGATGTTCAGTTGGAAAACTTGGTAAATGCATGATTTTCAATGTGAAAACCTAAATTTACATACTTTACAACAGGCTTTCAAATTTTTGATTTTTAGTTGGAAACAGGGCTAAACTGCATGTAAAATTACAATAAGCTTTCTTATTTTTGATTTTCTGTTTGAAAACTTGGTAAATGCATGATTTTCAGTGTGAAAACGTAAATTCAGGCTTTCCAATTTTTGATTTTCAGTTCGAAACAGTGCTAAACTGCATGATTTTCAGTGTGAAAACGTAAATCTACATACTTTACAATAGGCTTTCAAATTTTTTATTTTTAGTTGGAAACGGGGCTAAACTGCATGATTTTTAATGTAAAAACGTAAATCTAAATACTTTACAATAGGCTTTTTTATTTTTGATTTTCTGTTGGAAAACTTGGTAAATGCATGATTTTCAGTGTGAAAACGTAAATCTAGGCTTTCAAATTTTTAATTTTCAGTTCGAAACAGTGCTAAACTGCATGATTTTCAGTGTGAAAACGTAAATCTACATTTTACAATAGGCTTTCTAATTTTTGATTTTCTGTTAGAAACATTGTTAAATGCATGATTTTAAGTGTGAAAAGCCAAATCTGGATACTTTTTAATAGGATTTCAAATTTTTGATTTTTAGTGGGAAACAGGGCCAAACTGCATGATCTTTAATGTAAAATTACAATAAGCTTACTTATTTTTGATTTTCTGTTAGAAACATTGTTAAATGCATGATTTTAAGTGTGAAAAGCCAAATCTGGATGCTTTTTAATAGGCTTTCAAATTTTTTATTTTTAGTTGGAAACGGGGCTAAACTGCATGATTTTTAATGTAAAAACGTAAATCTAAATACTTTACAATAGGCTTTTTTATTTTTGATTTTCTGTTGGAAAACTTGGTAAATGCATGATTTTCAGTGTGAAAACGTAAATCTAGGCTTTCAAATTTTTGATTTTCAGTTCGAAACAGTGCTAAACTGCATGATTTTCAGTGTGAAAACGTAAATCTACATACTTTACAATAGTCTTTCCAATTTTTTATTTTTAGTTGGAAACAGTGCTAAACTGCATGATTTTCAGTGTGAAAACGTAAATCTAGGCTTTCAAATTTTTGATTTTTAGTTGGAAACAGGGCTAAACTGCATGATTTTTAATGTAAAAACGTAAATCTAAATACTTCACAACAGGCTTTCTAATTTTTAATTTTCTGTCAGAAACATTGTTAAATGCATGATTTTCAGTGTGAAAACGTAAATCTACATACTTTACAATAGGCTTTCAAATTTTTGATTTTTAGTTGGAAACGGGGCTAAACTGCATGATTTTTAATGTAAAAACGTAAATCTAAATACTTTACAATAGGCTTTTTTATTTTTAATTTTCTGTTGGAAAACTTGGTAAATGCATGATTTTCAGTGTGAAAACGTAAATCTAGGCTTTCAAAATTTTGATTTTCAGTTCGAAACAGTGCTAAACTGCATGATTTTCAGTGTGAAAACGTAAATCTACATTTTACAATAGGCTTTCTAATTTTTGATTTTCTGTTAGAAACATTGTTAAATGCATGATTTTCAGTGTGAAAACGTAAATGTGGAAACTTTTTAATAGGCTTTGTAATTTTTGATTTTCTGTTAGAAATGCATGATTTTAAGTGTGAAAAGCAAAATCTGGAAACTTTTTAATAGGCTTTCAAATTTTTGATTTTTAGTTGGAAACATGGCTAAACTGCATGATTTTTAATGTAAAAACGTAAATCTAAATACTTTACAATAGGCTTTTTAATTTTTGATTTTCTGTTGGAAAACTTGGTAAATGCATGATTTTCAGTGTGAAAACGTAAATCTAGGCTTTCAAATTTTTGATTTTCAGTTCGAAACAGTGCTAAACTGCATGATTTTCAGTGTGAAAACGTAAATCTACATTTTACAATAGGCTTTCTAATTTTTGATTTTCTGTTAGAAACATTGTTAAATGCATTATTTTAAGTGTGAAAAGCCAAATCTGGATACTTTTTAATAGGCTTTCAAATTTTTCATTTTTAGTTGGAAACAGGGCTAAACTGCATGATTTTTAATGTAAAAACGTAAATCTAAATACTTTACAATAAGCTTTCTTATTTTTGATTTTCTGTTGGAAAACTTGGTAAATGCATGATTTTCAGTGTGAAAACGTAAATCTACATACTTTACAACAGGCTTTCTAATTTTAGATTTTCTGTTAGAAACATTGTTAAATGCATGATTTTCAGTGTGAAAACGTAAATCTACATACTTTACAATAGGCTATCAAATATTTGATTTTTAGTTGTAAACGGGGCTAAACTGCAGTATTTTTAATGTAAAAATGTAAATCTAAATACTTTACAATAGGCTTTTTTATTTTTGATTTTCTGTTGGAAAACTTGGTAAATGCATGATTTTCAGTGTGAAAACGTAAATTCAGGCTTTCCAATTTTTGATTTTCAGTTCGAAACAGTGCTAAACTGCATGATTTTGAGTGTGAAAACGTAAATCTACATACTTTACAATAGGCTTTCAAATTTTTGATTTTTAGTTGTAAACGGGGCTAAACTGCAGTATTTTTAATGTAAAAAGGTAAATCTAAATACTTTACAATAGGCTTTTTAATTTTTGATTTTCTGTTAGAAACATTGTTAAATGCATGATTTTAAGTGTGAAAAGCCAAATCTGGATACTTTTTAATAGGCTTTCAAAATTTTAATTTTTAGTTGGAAACTGCATGATTTTTAATGTAAAAACGTATATCTAAATAATTTACAATAGGCTTTCTTATTTTTGATGTTCAGTTGGAAAACTTGGAAAATGCATGATTTTCAGTGTGAAAACGTAAATCTAGGCTTTAAAATTTTTGATTTTCAGTTCGAAACAGTGCTAAACTGCATGATTTTCAGTGTGAAAACGTAAATCTACATACTTTACAATAGGCTTTTTAATTTTTGATTTTCTGTTAGAAACATTGTTAAATGCATGATTTTAAGTGTGAAAAGCCAAATCTGGATACTTTTTAATAGGCTTTCAAAATTTTAATTTTTAGTTGGAAACTGCATGATTTTTAATGTAAAAACGTATATCTAAATAATTTACAATAGGCTTTCTTATTTTTGATGTTCAGTTGGAAAACTTGGTAAATGCATGATTTTCAATGTGAAAACCTAAATCTACATACTTTACAACAGGCTTTCAAATTTTTGATTTTTAGTTGGAAACAGGGCTAAACTGCATGTAAAATTACAATAAGCTTTCTTATTTTTGATTTTCATTTTGAAAAATGGTAAATGCATGATTTTCAGTGTGAAAACGTAAATCTACATACTTTACAATAGGCTATCAAATGTTTGATTTTTAGTTGTAAACGGGGCTAAACTGCAGTATTTTTAATGTAAAAATGTAAATCTAAATACTTTACAATAGGCTTTTTTATTTTTGATTTTCTGTTGGAAAACTTGGTAAATGCATGATTTTCAGTGTGAAAACGTAAATTCAGGCTTTCCAATTTTTGATTTTCAGTTCGAAACAGTGCTAAACTGCATGATTTTCAGTGTGAAAACGTAAATCTACATAATTTACAATAGGCTTTCAAATTTTTTATTTTTAGTTGGAAACGGGGCTAAACTGCATGATTTTTAATGTAAAAAGGTAAATCTAAATACTTTACAATAGGCTTTTTTATTTTTGATTTTCTGTTGGAAAACTTGGTAACTGCATGATTTTCAGTGTGAAAACGTAAATCTACATACTTTACAATAGGCTTTTTAATTTTTGATTTTCTGTTAGAAACATTGTTAAATGCATGATTTTAAGTGTGAAAAGCCAAATCTGGATACTTTTTAATAGGCTTTCAAAATTTTAATTTTTAGTTGGAAACTGCATGATTTTTAATGTAAAAACGTATATCTAAATAATTTACAATAGGCTTTCTTATTTTTGATGTTCAGTTGGAAAACTTGGTAAATGCATGATTTTCAATGTGAAAACCTAAATTTACATACTTTACAACAGGCTTTCAAATTTTTGATTTTTAGTTGGAAACAGGGCTAAACTGCATGTAAAATTACAATAAGCTTTTTTATTTTTGATTTTCTGTTTGAAAACTTGGTAAATGCATGATTTTCAGTGTGAAAACGTAAATTCAGGCTTTCCAATTTTTGATTTTCAGTTCGAAACAGTGCTAAACTGCATGATTTTCAGTGTGAAAACGTAAATCTACATACTTTACAATAGGCTTTCAAATTTTTTATTTTTAGTTGGAAACGGGGCTAAACTGCATGATTTTTAATGTAAAAACGTAAATCTAAATACTTTACAATAGGCTTTTTTATTTTTGATTTTCTGTTGGAAAACTTGGTAAATGCATGATTTTCAGTGTGAAAACGTAAATCTAGGCTTTCAAATTTTTAATTTTCAGTTCGAAACAGTGCTAAACTGCATGATTTTCAGTGTGAAAACGTAAATCTACATTTTACAATAGGCTTTCTAATTTTTGATTTTCTGTTAGAAACATTGTTAAATGCATGATTTTAAGTGTGAAAAGCCAAATCTGGATACTTTTTAATAGGATTTCAAATTTTTGATTTTTAGTGGGAAACAGGGCCAAACTGCATGATCTTTAATGTAAAATTACAATAAGCTTACTTATTTTTGATTTTCTGTTAGAAACATTGTTAAATGCATGATTTTAAGTGTGAAAAGCCAAATCTGGATGCTTTTTAATAGGCTTTCAAATTTTTTATTTTTAGTTGGAAACGGGGCTAAACTGCATGATTTTTAATGTAAAAACGTAAATCTAAATACTTTACAATAGGCTTTTTTATTTTTGATTTTCTGTTGGAAAACTTGGTAAATGCATGATTTTCAGTGTGAAAACGTAAATCTAGGCTTTCAAATTTTTGATTTTCAGTTCGAAACAGTGCTAAACTGCATGATTTTCAGTGTGAAAACGTAAATCTACATACTTTACAATAGTCTTTCCAATTTTTTATTTTTAGTTGGAAACAGTGCTAAACTGCATGATTTTCAGTGTGAAAACGTAAATCTAGGCTTTCAAATTTTTGATTTTTAGTTGGAAACAGGGCTAAACTGCATGATTTTTAATGTAAAAACGTAAATCTAAATACTTCACAACAGGCTTTCTAATTTTTAATTTTCTGTCAGAAACATTGTTAAATGCATGATTTTCAGTGTGAAAACGTAAATCTACATACTTTACAATAGGCTTTCAAATTTTTGATTTTTAGTTGGAAACGGGGCTAAACTGCATGATTTTTAATGTAAAAACGTAAATCTAAATACTTTACAATAGGCTTTTTTATTTTTAATTTTCTGTTGGAAAACTTGGTAAATGCATGATTTTCAGTGTGAAAACGTAAATCTAGGCTTTCAAAATTTTGATTTTCAGTTCGAAACAGTGCTAAACTGCATGATTTTCAGTGTGAAAACGTAAATCTACATTTTACAATAGGCTTTCTAATTTTTGATTTTCTGTTAGAAACATTGTTAAATGCATGATTTTCAGTGTGAAAACGTAAATGTGGAAACTTTTTAATAGGCTTTGTAATTTTTGATTTTCTGTTAGAAATGCATGATTTTAAGTGTGAAAAGCAAAATCTGGAAACTTTTTAATAGGCTTTCAAATTTTTGATTTTTAGTTGGAAACATGGCTAAACTGCATGATTTTTAATGTAAAAACGTAAATCTAAATACTTTACAATAGGCTTTTTTATTTTTAATTTTCTGTTGGAAAACTTGGTAAATGCATGATTTTCAGTGTGAAAACGTAAATCTAGGCTTTCAAAATTTTGATTTTCAGTTCGAAACAGTGCTAAACTGCATGATTTTCAGTGTGAAAACGTAAATCTACATTTTACAATAGGCTTTCTAATTTTTGATTTTCTGTTAGAAACATTGTTAAATGCATGATTTTCAGTGTGAAAACGTAAATGTGGAAACTTTTTAATAGGCTTTGTAATTTTTGATTTTCTGTTAGAAATGCATGATTTTAAGTGTGAAAAGCAAAATCTGGAAACTTTTTAATAGGCTTTCAAATTTTTGATTTTTAGTTGGAAACATGGCTAAACTGCATGATTTTTAATGTAAAAACGTAAATCTAAATACTTTACAATAGGCTTTTTAATTTTTGATTTTCTGTTGGAAAACTTGGTAAATGCATGATTTTCAGTGTGAAAACGTAAATCTACATACTTTACAACAGGCTTTCTAATTTTTAATTTTCTGTCAGAAACATTGTTAAATGCATGATTTTCAGTGTGAAAACGTAAATCTTCATTTTACAATAGGCTTTTCAATTTTTGATTTTCTGCATGTGAAAAGCCAAATCGAGAAACTTTTTAATAGGCTTTCAAATTTTTGATTTTTAGTTGGAAACAGGGCTAAACTGCATGATTTTCAATGTAAAAACGTAAATCTAAATACTTTACAATAGGCTTTCTTATTTTTGATTTTCAGTTCGAAACAGTGCTAAACTGCATGATTTTCAGTGTGAAAACGTAAATCTACATTTTACAATAGGCTTTCTAATTTTTGATTTTCTGTTAGAAACATTGTTAAATGCATGATTTTTAATGTAAAAACGTAAATCTAAATACTTTACAATAAGATTTCTTATTTTTGATTTTCTGTTGGAAAACTTGGTAAATGCATGATTTTCAGTGTGAAAACGTAAATCTAGGCTTTCAAATTTTTGATTTTCAGTTCGAAACAGTGCTAAACTGCATGATTTTCAGTGTGAAAACGTAAATCTACATTTTACAATAGGCTTTCTAATTTTTGATTTTCTGTTAGAAACATTGTTAAACGCATGATTTTAAGTGTGAAAAGCCAAATCTGGATACTTTTTAATAGGATTTCAAATTTTTGATTTTTAGTTGGAAACAGGGCCAAACTGCATGATCTTTAATGTAAAATTACAATAAGCTTTCTTATTTTTGATTTTCTGTTGGAAAACTTGGTAAATGCATGATTTTCAGTGTGAAAACGTAAATGTACATACTTTACAATAGGCTTTCAAATTTTTGATTTTTAGTTGGAAACGGGGCTAAACTGCATGATTTTCAATGTAAAAACGTAAATCTAAATACTTTACAATAGGCTTTCTTATTTTTGATTTTCAGTTCGAAACAGTGCTAAACTGCATGATTTTTAATGTAAAAACGTAAATCTAAATACTTTACAATAGGCTTTTTTATTTTTGATTTTCTGTTGGAAAACTTGGTAACTGCATGATTTTCAGTGTGAAAACGTAAATTTAGGCTTTCAAATTTTTGATTTTCAGTTCGAAACAGTGCTAAACTGCATGATTTTCAGTGTGAAAACGTAAATCTACATTTTACAATAGGCTTTCTAATTTTTGATTTTCTGTTAGAAACATTGTTAAATGCATGATTTTAAGTGTGAAAAGCCAAATCTGGATACTTTTTAATAGGATTTCAAATTTTTGATTTTTAGTTGGAAACAGGGCCAAACTGCATGATCTTTAATGTAAAATTACAATAAGCTTTCTTATTTTTGATTTTCTGTTGGAAAACTTGGTAAATGCATGATTTTCAGTGTGAAAACGTAAATGTACATACTTTACAATAGGCTTTCAAATTTTTGATTTTTAGTTGGAAACGGGGCTAAACTGCATGATTTTCAATGTAACAACGTAAATCTAAATACTTTACAATAGGCTTTCTTATTTTTGATTTTCAGTTCGAAACAGTGCTAAACTGCATGATTTTCAGTGTGAAAACGTAAATCTACATTTTACAATAGGCTTTCTAATTTTTGATTTTCTGTTAGAAACATTGTTAAATGCATGATTTTAAGTGTGAAAAGCAAAATCTGGATACTTTTTAATAGGCTTTCAAATTTTTGATTTTTAGTTGGAAACAGGGCTAAACTGCATGATTTTTAATGTAAAAACGTAAATCTAAATACTTTACAATAAGCTTTCTTATTTTTGATTTTCTGTTGGAAAACTTGGTAAATGCATGATTTTCAGTGTGAAAACGTAAATGTACATACTTTACTGCAAATTTTTGATTTTTAGTTGGAAACGGGGCTAAACTGCATGATTTTCAATGTAAAAACGTAAATCTAAATACTTTACAATAGGCTTTTTTATTTTTGATTTTCTGTTGGAAAACTTGGTAACTGCATGATTTTCAGTGTGAAAACGTAAATTTAGGCTTTCAAATTTTTGATTTTCAGTTCGAAACAGTGCTAAACTGCATGATTTTCAGTGTGAAAACGTAAATCTACATACTTTACAATAGGCTATCAAATATTTGATTTTTAGTTGGAAACGGGGCTAAACTGCATGATTTTCAATGTAAAAACGTAAATCTAAATACTTTACAATAGGCTTTCTTATTTTTGATTTTCAGTTCGAAACAGTGCTAAACTGCATGATTTTTAATGTAAAAACGTAAATCTAAATACTTTACAATAGGCTTATTTATTTTTGATTTTCTGTTGGAAAACTTGGTAACTGCATGATTTTCAGTGTGAAAACGTAAATTTAGGCTTTCAAATTTTTGATTTTCAGTTCGAAACAGTGCTAAACTGCATGATTTTCAGTGTGAAAACGTAAATCTACATACTTTACAATAGGCTATCAAATATTTGATTTTTAGTTGGAAACGGGGTTAAACTGCATGATTTTCAATGTAAAAACGTAAATCTAAATACTTTACAATAGGCTTTCTTATTTTTGATTTTCAGTTCGAAACAGTGCTAAACTGCATGATTTTTTATGTAAAAACGTAAATCTAAATACTTTACAATAAGCTTTCTTATTTTTGATTTTCTGTTGGAAAACTTGGTAAATGCATGATTTTCAGTGTGAAAACGTAAATGTACATACTTTACAATAGGCTTTCAAATTTTTGATTTTTAGTTGGAAACGGGGCTAAACTGCATGATTTTCAATGTAAAAACGTAAATCTAAATACTTTACAATAGGCTTTCTTATTTTTGAGTTTCAGTTCGAAACAGTGCTAAACTGCATGATTTTCAGTGTGAAAACGTAAATCTACATTTTACAATAGGCTTTCTAATTTTTGATTTTCTGTTAGAAACATTGTTAAATGCATGATTTTAAGTGTGAAAAGCAAAATCTGGATACTTTTTAATAGGCTTTCAAATTTTTGATTTTTATTTGGAAACAGGGCTAAACTGCATGATTTTCAATGTAAAAACGTAAATCTAAATACTTTACAATAGGCTTTCTTATTTTTGATTTTCAGTTCGAAACAGTGCTAAACTGCATGATTTTTAATGTAAAAACGTAAATCTAAATACTTTACAATAGGCTTTTTTATTTTTGATTTTCTGTTGGAAAACTTGGTAACTTCATGATTTTCAGTGTGAAAACGTAAATTTAGGCTTTCAAATTTTTGATTTTCAGTTCGAAACAGTGCTAAACTGCATGATTTTCAGTGTGAAAACGTAAATCTACATTTTACAATAGGCTTTCTAATTTTTGATTTTCTGTTAGAAACATTGTTAAATGCATGATTTTAAGTGTGAAAAGCCAAATCTGGATACTTTTTAATAGGATTTCAAATTTTTGATTTTTAGTTGGAAACAGGGCCAAACTGCATGATCTTTAATGTAAAATTACAATAAGCTTTCTTATTTTTGATTTTCTGTTGGAAAACTTGGTAAATGCATGATTTTCAGTGTGAAAACGTAAATGTACATACTTTACAATAGGCTTTCAAATTTTTGATTTTTAGTTGGAAACGGGGCTAAACTGCATGATTTTCAATGTAACAACGTAAATCTAAATACTTTACAATAGGCTTTCTTATTTTTGATTTTCAGTTCGAAACAGTGCTAAACTGCATGATTTTCAGTGTGAAAACGTAAATCTACATTTTACAATAGGCTTTCTAATTTTTGATTTTCTGTTAGAAACATTGTTAAATGCATGATTTTAAGTGTGAAAAGCAAAATCTGGATACTTTTTAATAGGCTTTCAAATTTTTGATTTTTAGTTGGAAACAGGGCTAAACTGCATGATTTTTAATGTAAAAACGTAAATCTAAATACTTTACAATAAGCTTTCTTATTTTTGATTTTCTGTTGGAAAACTTGGTAAATGCATGATTTTCAGTGTGAAAACGTAAATGTACATACTTTACTGCAAATTTTTGATTTTTAGTTGGAAACGGGGCTAAACTGCATGATTTTCAATGTAAAAACGTAAATCTAAATACTTTACAATAGGCTTTTTTATTTTTGATTTTCTGTTGGAAAACTTGGTAACTGCATGATTTTCAGTGTGAAAACGTAACTTTAGGCTTTCAAATTTTTGATTTTCAGTTCGAAACAGTGCTAAACTGCATGATTTTTAATGTAAAAACGTAAATCTAAATACTTTACAATAAGCTTTCTTATTTTTGATTTTCTGTTGGAAAACTTGGTAAATGCATGATTTTCAGTGTGAAAACGTAAATGTACATACTTTACAATAGGCTTTCAAATTTTTGATTTTTAGTTGGAAACGGGGCTAAACTGCATGATTTTCAATGTAAAAACGTAAATCTAAATACTTTACAATAGGCTTTCTTATTTTTGATTTTCAGTTCGAAACAGTGCTAAACTGCATGATTTTCAGTGTGAAAACGTAAATCTACATTTTACAATAGGCTTTCTAATTTTTGATTTTCTGTTAGAAACATTGTTAAATGCATGATTTTAAGTGTGAAAAGCAAAATCTGGATACTTTTTAATAGGCTTTCAAATTTTTGATTTTTAGTTGGAAACAGGGCTAAACTGCATGATTTTTAATGTAAAAACGTAAATCTAAATACTTTACAATAAGCTTTCTTATTTTTGATTTTCTGTTGGAAAACTTGGTAAATGCATGATTTTCAGTGTGAAAACGTAAATGTACATACTTTACAATAGGCTTTCAAATTTTTGATTTTTAGTTGGAAACTAAACTGCATGATTTTCAATGTAAAAACGTAAATCTAAATACTTTACAATAGGCTTTTTTATTTTTGATTTTCTGTTGGAAAACTTGGTAACTGCATGATTTTCAGTGTGAAAACGTAAATTTAGGCTTTCAAATTTTTGATTTTCAGTTCGAAACAGTGCTAAACTGCATGATTTTCAGTGTGAAAACGTAAATCTACATACTTTACAATAAACTTTCAAATTTTTTATTTTTAGTTGGAAACGGGGCTAAACTGCATGATTTTTAATGTAAAAACGTAAATCTAAATTCTTAAAAATAAGCTTTCTTATTTTTGATTTTCAGTTCGAAACAGTGCTAAACTGCATGATTTTTAATGTAAAAACGTAAATCTAAATACTTTACAATAAGCTTTCTTATTTTTGATTTTCTGTTGGAAAACTTGGTAAATGCATGATTTTCAGTGTGAAAACGTAAATGTACATACTTTACAACAGGCTTTCTAATTTTTAATTTTCTGTCAGAAACATTGTTAAATGCATGATTTTCAGTGTGAAAACGTAAATCTTCATTTTACAATAGGCTTTTCAATTTTTGATTTTCTGTTAGAAATGCATGATTTTAAGTGTGAAAAGCCAAATCTGGAAACTTTTTAATAGGCTTTCAAATTTTTGATTTTTAGTTGGAAACAGGGCTAAACTGCATGATTTTTAATGTAAAAACGTAAATCTAAATACTTTACAATAGGCTTTTTTATTTTTGATTTTCTGTTGGAAAACTTGGTAAATGCATGATTTTCAGTGTGAAAACGTAAATCTAGGCTTTCAAATTTTTGATTTTCAGTTCGAAACAGTGCTAAACTGCATGATTTTCAGTGTGAAAACGTAAATCTACATTTTACAATAGGCTTTCTAATTTTTGATTTTCTGTTAGAAACATTGTTAAATGCATGATTTTAAGTGTGAAAAGCCAAATCTGGATACTTTTTAATAGGATTTCAAATTTTTGATTTTTAGTTGGAAACAGGGCCAAACTGCATGATCTTTAATGTAAAATTACAATAAGCTTTCTTATTTTTGATTTTCTGTTGGAAAACTTGGTAAATGCATGATTTTCAGTGTGAAAACGTAAATGTACATACTTTACAATAGGCTTTCAAATTTTTGATTTTTAGTTGGAAACGGGGCTAAACTGCATGATTTTCAATGTAAAAACGTAAATCTAAATACTTTACAATAGGCTTTTTTATTTTTGATTTTCTGTTGGAAAACTTGGTAAATGCATGATTTTCAGTGTGAAAACGTAAATCTAGGCTTTCAAATTTTTGATTTTCAGTTCGAAACAGTGCTAAACTGCATGATTTTCAGTGTGAAAACGTAAATCTACATTTTACAATAGGCTTTCTAATTTTTGATTTTCTGTTAGAAACATTGTTAAATGCATGATTTTAAGTGTGAAAAGCCAAATCTGGATACTTTTTAATAGGATTTCAAATTTTTGATTTTTAGTTGGAAACAGGGCCAAACTGCATGATCTTTAATGTAAAATTACAATAAGCTTTCTTATTTTTGATTTTCTGTTGGAAAACTTGGTAAATGCATGATTTTCAGTGTGAAAACGTAAATGTACATACTTTACAATAGGCTTTCAAATTTTTGATTTTTAGTTGGAAACGGGGCTAAACTGCATGATTTTCAATGTAAAAACGTAAATCTAAATACTTTACAATAGGCTTTCTTATTTTTGATTTTCAGTTCGAAACAGTGCTAAACTGCATGATTTTTAATGTAAAAACGTAAATCTAAATACTTTACAATAAGCTTTCTTATTTTTGATTTTCTGTTGGAAAACTTGGTAAATGCATGATTTTCAGTGTGAAAACGTAAATGTACATACTTTACAATAGGCTTTCAAATTTTTGATTTTTAGTTGGAAACGGGGCTAAACTGCATGATTTTCAATGTAAAAACGTAAATCTAAATACTTTACAATAGGCTTTTTTATTTTTGATTTTCTGTTGGAAAACTTGGTAAATGCATGATTTTCAGTGTGAAAACGTAAATCTAGGCTTTCAAATTTTTGATTTTCAGTTCGAAACAGTGCTAAACTGCATGATTTTCAGTGTGAAAACGTAAATCTACATTTTACAATAGGCTTTCTAATTTTTGATTTTCTGTTAGAAACATTGTTAAATGCATGATTTTAAGTGTCAAAAGCCAAATCTGGATACTTTTTAATAGGATTTCAAATTTTTGATTTTTAGTTGGAAACAGGGCCAAACTGCATGATCTTTAATGTAAAATTACAATAAGCTTTCTTATTTTTGATTTTCTGTTGGAAAACTTGGTAAATGCATGATTTTCAGTGTGAAAACGTAAATGTACATACTTTACTGCAAATTTTTGATTTTTAGTTGGAAACGGGGCTAAACTGCATGATTTTCAATGTAAAAACGTAAATCTAAATACTTTACAATAGGCTTTTTTATTTTTGATTTTCTGTTGGAAAACTTGGTAACTGCATGATTTTCAGTGTGAAAACGTAAATTTAGGCTTTCAAATTTTTGATTTTTAGTTGGAAACAGGGCCAAACTGCATGATCTTTAATGTAAAATTACAATAAGCTTTCTTATTTTTGATTTTCTGTTGGAAAACTTGGTAAATGCATGATTTTCAGTGTGAAAACGTAAATGTACATACTTTACAATAGGCTTTCAAATTTTTGATTTTTAGTTGGAAACGGGGCTAAACTGCATGATTTTCAATGTAAAAACGTAAATCTAAATACTTTACAATAGGCTTTCTTATTTTTGATTTTCAGTTCGAAACAGTGCTAAACTGCATGATTTTTAATGTAAAAACGTAAATCTAAATACTTTACAATAAGCTTTCTTATTTTTAATTTTCTGTTGGAAAACTTGGTAAATGCATGATTTTCAGTGTGAAAACGTAAATGTACATACTTTACAATAGGCTTTCAAATTTTTGATTTTTAGTTGGAAACGGGGCTAAACTGCATGATTTTCAATGTAAAAACGTAAATCTAAATACTTTACAATAGGCTTTTTTATTTTTGATTTTCTGTTGGAAAACTTGGTAAATGCATGATTTTCAGTGTGAAAACGTAAATCTAGGCTTTCAAATTTTTGATTTTCAGTTCGAAACAGTGCTAAACTGCATGATTTTCAGTGTGAAAACGTAAATCTACATTTTACAATAGGCTTTCTAATTTTTGATTTTCTGTTAGAAACATTGTTAAATGCATGATTTTAAGTGTCAAAAGCCAAATCTGGATACTTTTTAATAGGATTTCAAATTTTTGATTTTTAGTTGGAAACAGGGCCAAACTGCATGATCTTTAATGTAAAATTACAATAAGCTTTCTTATTTTTGATTTTCTGTTGGAAAACTTGGTAAATGCATGATTTTCAGTGTGAAAACGTAAATGTACATACTTTACTGCAAATTTTTGATTTTTAGTTGGAAACGGGGCTAAACTGCATGATTTTCAATGTAAAAACGTAAATCTAAATACTTTACAATAGGCTTTTTTATTTTTGATTTTCTGTTGGAAAACTTGGTAACTGCATGATTTTCAGTGTGAAAACGTAAATTTAGGCTTTCAAATTTTTGATTTTCAGTTCGAAACAGTGCTAAACTGCATGATTTTCAGTGTGAAAACGTAAATCTACATACTTTACAATAGGCTTTTAAATTTTTGATTTTCTGTTAGAAACATTGTTAAATGCATGATTTTAAGTGTGAAAAGCCAAATCTGGATACTTTTTAATAGGCTTTCAAAATTTTAATTTTTAGTTGGAAACTGCATGATTTTTAATGTAAAAACGTATATCTAAATAATTTACAATAGGCTTTCTTATTTTTGATGTTCAGTTGGAAAACTTGGTAAATGCATGATTTTCAATGTGAAAACCTAAATCTACATACTTTACAACAGGCTTTCAAATTTTTGATTTTTAGTTGGAAACAGGGCTAAACTGCATGTAAAATTACAATAAGCTTTCTTATTTTTGATTTTCTGTTTGAAAACTTGGTAAATGCATGATTTTCAGTGTGAAAACGTAAATTCAGGCTTTCCAATTTTTGATTTTCAGTTCGAAACAGTGCTAAACTGCATGATTTTCAGTGTGAAAACGTAAATCTACATACTTTACAATAGGCTTTCAAATTTTTTATTTTTAGTTGGAAACGGGGCTAAACTGCATGATTTTTAATGTAAAAACGTAAATCTAAATACTTTACAATAGGCTTTTTTATTTTTGATTTTCTGTTGGAAAACTTGGTAAATGCATGATTTTCAGTGTGAAAACGTAAATCTAAGCTTTCAAATTTTTGATTTTCAGTTCGAAACAGTGCTAAACTGCATGATTTTCAGTGTGAAAACGTAAATCTACATACTTTACAATAGTCTTTCCAATTTTTTATTTTTAGTTGGAAACAGTGCTAAACTGCATGATTTTCAATGTAAAAACGTAAATCTAAATACTTTACAATAGGCTTTTTTATTTTTGATTTTCTGTTGGAAAACTTGGTAAATGCATGATTTTCAGTGTGAAAACGTAAATCTAGGCTTTCAAATTTTTGATTTTCAGTTCGAAACAGTGCTAAACTGCATGATTTTCAGTGTGAAAACGTAAATCTACATTTTACAATAGGCTTTCTAATTTTTGATTTTCTGTTAGAAACATTGTTAAATGCATGATTTTAAGTGTCAAAAGCCAAATCTGGATACTTTTTAATAGGATTTCAAATTTTTGATTTTTAGTTGGAAACAGGGCCAAACTGCATGATCTTTAATGTAAAATTACAATAAGCTTTCTTATTTTTGATTTTCTGTTGGAAAACTTGGTAAATGCATGATTTTCAGTGTGAAAACGTAAATGTACATACTTTACTGCAAATTTTTGATTTTTAGTTGGAAACGGGGCTAAACTGCATGATTTTCAATGTAAAAACGTAAATCTAAATACTTTACAATAGGCTTTTTTATTTTTGATTTTCTGTTGGAAAACTTGGTAACTGCATGATTTTCAGTGTGAAAACGTAAATTAAGGCTTTCAAATTTTTGATTTTTAGTTGGAAACAGGGCCAAACTGCATGATCTTTAATGTAAAATTACAATAAGCTTTCTTATTTTTGATTTTCTGTTGGAAAACTTGGTAAATGCATGATTTTCAGTGTGAAAACGTAAATGTACATACTTTACAATAGGCTTTCAAATTTTTGATTTTTAGTTGGAAACGGGGCTAAACTGCATGATTTTCAATGTAAAAACGTAAATCTAAATACTTTACAATAGGCTTTCTTATTTTTGATTTTCAGTTCGAAACAGTGCTAAACTGCATGATTTTTAATGTAAAAACGTAAATCTAAATACTTTACAATAAGCTTTCTTATTTTTGATTTTCTGTTGGAAAACTTGGTAAATGCATGATTTTCAGTGTGAAAACGTAAATGTACATACTTTACAATAGGCTTTCAAATTTTTGATTTTTAGTTGGAAACGGGGCTAAACTGCATTATTTTCAATGTAAAAACGTAAATCTAAATACTTTACAATAGGCTTTTTTATTTTTGATTTTCTGTTGGAAAACTTGGTAAATGCATGATTTTCAGTGTGAAAACGTAAATCTAGGCTTTCAAATTTTTGATTTTCAGTTCGAAACAGTGCTAAACTGCATGATTTTCAGTGTGAAAACGTAAATCTACATTTTACAATAGGCTTTCTAATTTTTGATTTTCTGTTAGAAACATTGTTAAATGCATGATTTTAAGTGTGAAAAGCCAAATCTGGATACTTTTTAATAGGATTTCAAATTTTTGATTTTTAGTTGGAAACAGGGCCAAACTGCATGATCTTTAATGTAAAATTACAATAAGCTTTCTTATTTTTGATTTTCTGTTGGAAAACTTGGTAAATGCATGATTTTCAGTGTGAAAACGTAAATGTACATACTTTACAATAGGCTTTCAAATTTTTGATTTTTAGTTGGAAACGGGGCTAAACTGCATGATTTTCAATGTAAAAACGTAAATCTAAATACTTTACAATAGGCTTTCTTATTTTTGATTTTCAGTTCGAAACAGTGCTAAACTGCATGATTTTTAATGTAAAAACGTAAATCTAAATACTTTACAATAAGCTTTCTTATTTTTAATTTTCTGTTGGAAAACTTGGTAAATGCATGATTTTCAGTGTGAAAACGTAAATGTACATACTTTACAATAGGCTTTCAAATTTTTGATTTTTAGTTGGAAACGGGGCTAAACTGCATGATTTTCAATGTAAAAACGTAAATCTAAATACTTTACAATAAGCTTTCTTATTTTTGATTTTCTGTTGGAAAACTTGGTAAATGCATGATTTTCAGTGTGAAAACGTAAATCTAGGCTTTCAAATTTTTGATTTTCAGTTCGAAACAGTGCTAAACTGCATGATTTTCAGTGTGAAAACGTAAATCTACATTTTACAATAGGCTTTCTAATTTTTGATTTTCTGTTAGAAACATTGTTAAATGCATGATTTTAAGTGTCAAAAGCCAAATCTGGATACTTTTTAATAGGATTTCAAATTTTTGATTTTTAGTTGGAAACAGGGCCAAACTGCATGATCTTTAATGTAAAATTACAATAAGCTTTCTTATTTTTGATTTTCTGTTGGAAAACTTGGTAAATGCATGATTTTCAGTGTGAAAACGTAAATGTACATACTTTACTGCAAATTTTTGATTTTTAGTTGGAAACGGGGCTAAACTGCATGATTTTCAATGTAAAAACGTAAATCTAAATACTTTACAATAGGCTTTTTTATTTTTGATTTTCTGTTGGAAAACTTGGTAACTGCATGATTTTCAGTGTGAAAACGTAAATTTAGGCTTTCAAATTTTTGATTTTTAGTTGGAAACAGGGCCAAACTGCATGATCTTTAATGTAAAATTACAATAAGCTTTCTTATTTTTGATTTTCTGTTGGAAAACTTGGTAAATGCATGATTTTCAGTGTGAAAACGTAAATGTACATACTTTACAATAGGCTTTCAAATTTTTGATTTTTAGTTGGAAACGGGGCTAAACTGCATGATTTTCAATGTAAAAACGTAAATCTAAATACTTTACAATAGGCTTTCTTATTTTTGATTTTCAGTTCGAAACAGTGCTAAACTGCATGATTTTTAATGTAAAAACGTAAATCTAAATACTTTACAATAAGCTTTCTTATTTTTGATTTTCTGTTGGAAAACTTGGTAAATGCATGATTTTCAGTGTGAAAACGTAAATGTACATACTTTACAATAGGCTTTCAAATTTTTGATTTTTAGTTGGAAACGGGGCTAAACTGCATTATTTTCAATGTAAAAACGTAAATCTAAATACTTTACAATAGGCTTTTTTATTTTTGATTTTCTGTTGGAAAACTTGGTAAATGCATGATTTTCAGTGTGAAAACGTAAATCTAGGCTTTCAAATTTTTGATTTTCAGTTCGAAACAGTGCTAAACTGCATGATTTTCAGTGTGAAAACGTAAATCTACATTTTACAATAGGCTTTCTAATTTTTGATTTTCTGTTAGAAACATTGTTAAATGCATGATTTTAAGTGTGAAAAGCCAAATCTGGATACTTTTTAATAGGATTTCAAATTTTTGATTTTTAGTTGGAAACAGGGCCAAACTGCATGATCTTTAATGTAAAATTACAATAAGCTTTCTTATTTTTGATTTTCTGTTGGAAAACTTGGTAAATGCATGATTTTCAGTGTGAAAACGTAAATGTACATACTTTACAATAGGCTTTCAAATTTTTGATTTTTAGTTGGAAACGGGGCTAAACTGCATGATTTTCAATGTAAAAACGTAAATCTAAATACTTTACAATAGGCTTTTTTATTTTTGATTTTCTGTTGGAAAACTTGGTAAATGCATGATTTTCAGTGTGAAAACGTAAATCTAGGCTTTCAAATTTTTGATTTTCAGTTCGAAACAGTGCTAAACTGCATGATTTTCAGTGTGAAAACGTAAATCTACATTTTACAATAGGCTTTCTAATTTTTGATTTTCTGTTAGAAACATTGTTAAATGCATGATTTTAAGTGTGAAAAGCCAAATCTGGATACTTTTTAATAGGATTTCAAATTTTTGATTTTTAGTTGGAAACAGGGCCAAACTGCATGATCTTTAATGTAAAATTACAATAAGCTTTCTTATTTTTGATTTTCTGTTGGAAAACTTGGTAAATGCATGATTTTCAGTGTGAAAACGTAAATGTACATACTTTACAATAGGCTTTCAAATTTTTGATTTTTAGTTGGAAACGGGGCTAAACTGCATGATTTTCAATGTAAAAACGTAAATCTAAATACTTTACAATAGGCTTTCTTATTTTTGATTTTCAGTTCGAAACAGTGCTAAACTGCATGATTTTTAATGTAAAAACGTAAATCTAAATACTTTACAATAAGCTTTCTTATTTTTGATTTTCTGTTGGAAAACTTGGTAAATGCATGATTTTCAGTGTGAAAACGTAAATGTACATACTTTACAATAGGCTTTCAAATTTTTGATTTTTAGTTGGAAACGGGGCTAAACTGCATGATTTTCAATGTAAAAACGTAAATCTAAATACTTTACAATAGGCTTTTTTATTTTTGATTTTCTGTTGGAAAACTTGGTAAATGCATGATTTTCAGTGTGAAAACGTAAATCTAGGCTTTCAAATTTTTGATTTTCAGTTCGAAACAGTGCTAAACTGCATGATTTTCAGTGTGAAAACGTAAATCTACATTTTACAATAGGCTTTCTAATTTTTGATTTTCTGTTAGAAACATTGTTAAATGCATGATTTTAAGTGTCAAAAGCCAAATCTGGATACTTTTTAATAGGATTTCAAATTTTTGATTTTTAGTTGGAAACAGGGCCAAACTGCATGATCTTTAATGTAAAATTACAATAAGCTTTCTTATTTTTGATTTTCTGTTGGAAAACTTGGTAAATGCATGATTTTCAGTGTGAAAACGTAAATGTACATACTTTACTGCAAATTTTTGATTTTTAGTTGGAAACGGGGCTAAACTGCATGATTTTCAATGTAAAAACGTAAATCTAAATACTTTACAATAGGCTTTTTTATTTTTGATTTTCTGTTGGAAAACTTGGTAACTGCATGATTTTCAGTGTGAAAACGTAAATTTAGGCTTTCAAATTTTTGATTTTTAGTTGGAAACAGGGCCAAACTGCATGATCTTTAATGTAAAATTACAATAAGCTTTCTTATTTTTGATTTTCTGTTGGAAAACTTGGTAAATGCATGATTTTCAGTGTGAAAACGTAATGTACATACTTTACAATAGGCTTTCAAATTTTTGATTTTTAGTTGGAAACGGGGCTAAACTGCATGATTTTCAATGTAAAAACGTAAATCTAAATACTTTACAATAGGCTTTCTTATTTTTGATTTTCAGTTCGAAACAGTGCTAAACTGCATGATTTTTAATGTAAAAACGTAAATCTAAATACTTTACAATAAGCTTTCTTATTTTTGATTTTCTGTTGGAAAACTTGGTAAATGCATGATTTTCAGTGTGAAAACGTAAATGTACATACTTTACAATAGGCTTTCAAATTTTTGATTTTTAGTTGGAAACGGGGCTAAACTGCATTATTTTCAATGTAAAAACGTAAATCTAAATACTTTACAATAGGCTTTTTTATTTTTGATTTTCTGTTGGAAAACTTGGTAAATGCATGATTTTCAGTGTGAAAACGTAAATCTAGGCTTTCAAATTTTTGATTTTCAGTTCGAAACAGTGCTAAACTGCATGATTTTCAGTGTGAAAACGTAAATCTACATTTTACAATAGGCTTTCTAATTTATGATTTTCTGTTAGAAACATTGTTAAATGCATGATTTTAAGTGTGAAAAGCCAAATCTGGATACTTTTTAATAGGATTTCAAATTTTTGATTTTTAGTTGGAAACAGGGCCAAACTGCATGATCTTTAATGTAAAATTACAATAAGCTTTCTTATTTTTGATTTTCTGTTGGAAAACTTGGTAAATGCATGATTTTCAGTGTGAAAACGTAAATGTACATACTTTACAATAGGCTTTCAAATTTTTGATTTTTAGTTGGAAACGGGGCTAAACTGCATGATTTTCAATGTAAAAACGTAAATCTAAATACTTTACAATAGGCTTTCTTATTTTTGATTTTCAGTTCGAAACAGTGCTAAACTGCATGATTTTTAATGTAAAAACGTAAATCTAAATACTTTACAATAAGCTTTCTTATTTTTAATTTTCTGTTGGAAAACTTGGTAAATGCATGATTTTCAGTGTGAAAACGTAAATGTACATACTTTACAATAGGCTTTCAAATTTTTGATTTTTAGTTGGAAACGGGGCTAAACTGCATGATTTTCAATGTAAAAACGTAAATCTAAATACTTTACAATAGGCTTTTTTATTTTTGATTATTGTTGGAAAACTTGGTAAATGCATGATTTTCAGTGTGAAAACGTAAATCTAGGCTTTCAAATTTTTGATTTTCAGTTCGAAACAGTGCTAAACTGCATGATTTTCAGTGTGAAAACGTAAATCTACATTTTACAATAGGCTTTCTAATTTTTGATTTTCTGTTAGAAACATTGTTAAATGCATGATTTTAAGTGTCAAAAGCCAAATCTGGATACTTTTTAATAGGATTTCAAATTTTTGATTTTTAGTTGGAAACAGGGCCAAACTGCATGATCTTTAATGTAAAATTACAATAAGCTTTCTTATTTTTGATTTTCTGTTGGAAAACTTGGTAAATGCATGATTTTCAGTGTGAAAACGTAAATGTACATACTTTACTGCAAATTTTTGATTTTTAGTTGGAAACGGGGCTAAACTGCATGATTTTCAATGTAAAAACGTAAATCTAAATACTTTACAATAGGCTTTTTTATTTTTGATTTTCTGTTGGAAAACTTGGTAACTGCATGATTTTCAGTGTGAAAACGTAAATTTAGGCTTTCAAATTTTTGATTTTCAGTTCGAAACAGTGCTAAACTGCATGATTTTCAGTGTGAAAACGTAAATCTACATACTTTACAATAGGCTTTTTAATTTTTGATTTTCTGTTAGAAACATTGTTAAATGCATGATTTTAAGTGTGAAAAGCCAAATCTGGATACTTTTTAATAGGCTTTCAAAATTTTAATTTTTAGTTGGAAACTGCATGATTTTTAATGTAAAAACGTATATCTAAATAATTTACAATAGGCTTTCTTATTTTTGATGTTCAGTTGGAAAACTTGGTAAATGCATGATTTTCAATGTGAAAACCTAAATCTACATACTTTACAACAGGCTTTCAAATTTTTGATTTTTAGTTGGAAACAGGGCTAAACTGCATGTAAAATTACAATAAGCTTTCTTATTTTTGATTTTCTGTTTGAAAACTTGGTAAATGCATGATTTTCAGTGTGAAAACGTAAATTCAGGCTTTCCAATTTTTGATTTTCAGTTCGAAACAGTGCTAAACTGCATGATTTTCAGTGTGAAAACGTAAATCTACATACTTTACAATAGGCTTTCAAATTTTTTATTTTTAGTTGGAAACGGGGCTAAACTGCATGATTTTTAATGTAAAAACGTAAATCTAAATACTTTACAATAGGCTTTTTTATTTTTGATTTTCTGTTGGAAAACTTGGTAAATGCATGATTTTCAGTGTGAAAACGTAAATCTAGGCTTTCAAATTTTTGATTTTCAGTTCGAAACAGTGCTAAACTGCATGATTTTCAGTGTGAAAACGTAAATCTACATACTTTACAATAGTCTTTCCAATTTTTTATTTTTAGTTGGAAACAGTGCTAAACTGCATGATTTTCAGTGTGAAAACGTAAATCTAGGCTTTCAAATTTTTGATTTTTAGTTGGAAACAGGGCTAAACTGCATGATTTTTAATGTAAAAACGTAAATCTAAATACTTCACAACAGGCTTTCTAATTTTTAATTTTCTGTCAGAAACATTGTTAAATGCATGATTTTCAGTGTGAAAACGTAAATCTACATACTTTACAATAGGCTTTCAAATTTTTGATTTTTAGTTGGAAACGGGGCTAAACTGCATGATTTTTAATGTAAAAACGTAAATCTAAATACTTTACAATAGGCTTTTTTATTTTTAATTTTCTGTTGGAAAACTTGGTAAATGCATGATTTTCAGTGTGAAAACGTAAATCTAGGCTTTCAAAATTTTGATTTTCAGTTCGAAACAGTGCTAAACTGCATGATGTTCAGTGTGAAAACGTAAATCTACATTTTACAATAGGCTTTCTAATTTTTGATTTTCTGTTAGAAACATTGTTAAATGCATGATTTTCAGTGTGAAAACGTAAATGTGGAAACTTTTTAATAGGCTTTGTAATTTTTGATTTTCTGTTAGAAATGCATGATTTTAAGTGTGAAAAGCAAAATCTGGAAACTTTTTAATAGGCTTTCAAATTTTTGATTTTTAGTTGGAAACATGGCTAAACTGCATGATTTTTAATGTAAAAACGTAAATCTAAATACTTTACAATAGGCTTTTTAATTTTTGATTTTCTGTTGGAAAACTTGGTAAATGCATGATTTTCAGTGTGAAAACGTAAATCTACATACTTTACAACAGTCTTTCTAATTTTTGATTTTCTGTTAGAAACATTGTTAAATTCATGATTTTAAGTGTGAAAAGCCAAATCTGGATACTTTTTAATTAGATTTCAAATTTTTGATTTTTAGTTGGAAACAGGGCCAAACTTCATGATCTTTAATGTAAAATTACAATAAGCTTTCTTATTTTTGATTTTCTGTTGGAAAACTTGGTAAATGCATGATTTTCAGTGTGAAAACGTAAATGTACATACTTTACAATAGGCTTTCAAATTTTTGATTTTTAGTTGGAAACGGGGCTAAACTGCATGATTTTCAATGTAAAAACGTAAATCTAAATACTTTACAATAGGCTTTCTTATTTTTGATTTTCAGTTCGAAACAGTGCATGATTTTCAGTTCGAAACTGCATGATTTTTAATGTAAAAACGTAAATCTAAATACTTTACAATAAGCTTTCTTATTTTTGATTTTCTGTTGGAAAACTTGGTAAATGCATGATTTTCAGTGTGAAAACGTAAATGTACATACTTTACAATAGGCTTTCAAATTTTTGATTTTTAGTTGGAAACGGGGCTAAACTGCATGATTTTCAATGTATAAACGTAAATCTAAATACTTTACAATAGGCTTTTTTATTTTTTATTTTCTGTTGGAAAACTTGGTAAATGCATGATTTTCAGTGTGAAAACGTAAATCTAGGCGTTCAAATTTTTGATTTTCAGTTCGAAACAGTGCTAAACTGCATGATTTTCAGTGTGAAAACGTAAATCTACATTTTACAATAGGCTTTCTAATTTTTGATTTTCTGTTAGAAACATTGTTAAATGCATGATTTTAAGTGTGAAAAGCCAAATCTGGATACTTTTTAATAGGATTTCAAATTTTTGATTTTTAGTTGGAAACAGGGCCAAACTGCATGATCTTTAATGTAAAATTACAATAAGCTTTCTTATTTTTGATTTTCTGTTGGAAAACTTGGTAAATGCCTGATTTTCAGTGTGAAAACGTAAATGTACATACTTTACAATAGGCTTTCAAATTTTTGATTTTTAGTTGGAAACGGGGCTAAACTGCATGATTTTCAATGTAAAAACGTAAATCTAAATACTTTACAATAGGCTTTCTTATTTTTGATTTTCAGTTCGAAACAGTGCTAAACTGCATGATTTTCAGTGTGAAAACGTAAATCTACATTTTACAATAGGCTTTCTAATTTTTGATTTTCTGTTAGAAACATTGTTAAATGCATGATTTTAAGTGTGAAAAGCAAAATCTGGATACTTTTTAATAGGCTTTCAAATTTTTGATTTTTAGTTGGAAACAGGGCTAAACTGCATGATTTTTAATGTAAAAACGTAAATCTAAATACTTTACAATAAGCTTTCTTATTTTTGATTTTCTGTTGGAAAACTTGGTAAATGCATGATTTTCAGTGTGAAAACGTAAATCTACATACTTTACAACAGGCTTTCTAATTTTTAATTTTCTGTCAGAAACATTGTTAAATGCATGATTTTCAGTGTGAAAACGTAAATCTTCATTTTACAATAGGCTTTTCAATTTTTGATTTTCTGCATGTGAAAAGCCAAATCGAGAAACTTTTTAATAGGCTTTCAAATTTTTGATTTTTAGTTGGAAACAGGGCTAAACTGCATGATTTTCAATGTAAAAACGTAAATCTAAATACTTTACAATAGGCTTTCTTATTTTTGATTTTCAGGTCGAAACAGTGCTAAACTGCATGATTTTCAGTGTGAAAACGTAAATCTACATTTTACAATAGGCTTTCTAATTTTTGATTTTCTGTTAGAAACATTGTTAAATGCATGATTTTAAGTGTGAAAAGCAAAATCTGGATACTTTTTAATAGGCTTTCAAATTTTTGATTTTTAGTTGGAAACAGGGCTAAACTGCATGATTTTTAATGTAAAAACGTAAATCTAAATACTTTACAATAAGCTTTCTTATTTTTGATTTTCTGTTGGAAAACTTGGTAAATGCATGATTTTCAGTGTGAAAACGTAAATGTACATACTTTACAATAGGCTTTCAAATTTTTGATTTTTAGTTGGAAACGGGGCTAAACTGCATGATTTTCAATGTAAAAACGTAAATCTAAATACTTTACAATAGGCTTTCTTATTTTTGATTTTCAGTTCGAAACAGTGCTAAACTGCATGATTTTTAATGTAAAAACGTAAATCTAAATACTTTACAATAAGCTTTCTTATTTTTGATTTTCTGTTGGAAAACTTGGTAAATGCATGATTTTCAGTGTGAAAACGTAAATGTACATACTTTACAATAGGCTTTCAAATTTTTGATTTTTAGTTGGAAACGGGGCTAAACTGCATTATTTTCAATGTAAAAACGTAAATCTAAATACTTTACAATAGGCTTTTTTATTTTTGATTTTCTGTTGGAAAACTTGGTAAATGCATGATTTTCAGTGTGAAAACGTAAATCTAGGCTTTCAAATTTTTGATTTTCAGTTCGAAACAGTGCTAAACTGCATGATTTTCAGTGTGAAAACGTAAATCTACATTTTACAATAGGCTTTCTAATTTTTGATTTTCTGTTAGAAACATTGTTAAATGCATGATTTTAAGTGTCAAAAGCCAAATCTGGATACTTTTTAATAGGATTTCAAATTTTTGATTTTTAGTTGGAAACAGGGCCAAACTGCATGATCTTTAATGTACAATTACAATAAGCTTTCTTATTTTTGATTTTCTGTTGGAAAACTTGGTAAATGCATGATTTTCAGTGTGAAAACGTAAATGTACATACTTTACTGCAAATTTTTGATTTTTAGTTGGAAACGGGGCTAAACTGCATGATTTTCAATGTAAAAACGTAAATCTAAATACTTTACAATAGGCTTTTTTATTTTTGATTTTCTGTTGGAAAACTTGGTAACTGCATGATTTTCAGTGTGAAAACGTAAATTTAGGCTTTCAAATTTTTGATTTTCAGTTCGAAACAGTGCTAAACTGCATGATTTTCAGTGTGAAAACGTAAATCTACATACTTTACAATAGGCTTTTTAATTTTTGATTTTCTGTTAGAAACATTGTTAAATGCATGATTTTAAGTGTGAAAAGCCAAATCTGGATACTTTTTAATAGGCTTTCAAAATTTTAATTTTTAGTTGGAAACTGCATGATTTTTAATGTAAAAACGTATATCTAAATAATTTACAATAGGCTTTCTTATTTTTGATGTTCAGTTGGAAAACTTGGTAAATGCATGATTTTCAATGTGAAAACCTAAATCTACATACTTTACAACAGGCTTTCAAATTTTTGATTTTTAGTTGGAAACAGGGCTAAACTGCATGTAAAATTACAATAAGCTTTCTTATTTTTGATTTTCTGTTTGAAAACTTGGTAAATGCATGATTTTCAGTGTGAAAACGTAAATTCAGGCTTTCCAATTTTTGATTTTCAGTTCGAAACAGTGCTAAACTGCATGATTTTCAGTGTGAAAACGTAAATCTACATACTTTACAATAGGCTTTCAAATTTTTTATTTTTAGTTGGAAACGGGGCTAAACTGCATGATTTTTAATGTAAAAACGTAAATCTAAATACTTTACAATAGGCTTTTTTATTTTTGATTTTCTGTTGGAAAACTTGGTAAATGCATGATTTTCAGTGTGAAAACGTAAATCTAGGCTTTCAAATTTTTGATTTTCAGTTCGAAACAGTGCTAAACTGCATGATTTTCAGTGTGAAAACGTAAATCTACATACTTTACAATAGTCTTTCCAATTTTTTATTTTTAGTTGGAAACAGTGCTAAACTGCATGATTTTCAGTGTGAAAACGTAAATCTAGGCTTTCAAATTTTTGATTTTTAGTTGGAAACAGGGCTAAACTGCATGATTTTTAATGTAAAAACGTAAATCTAAATACTTCACAACAGGCTTTCTAATTTTTAATTTTCTGTCAGAAACATTGTTAAATGCATGATTTTCAGTGTGAAAACGTAAATCTACATACTTTACAATAGGCTTTCAAATTTTTGATTTTTAGTTGGAAACGGGGCTAAACTGCATGATTTTTAATGTAAAAACGTAAATCTAAATACTTTACAATAGGCTTTTTTATTTTTAATTTTCTGTTGGAAAACTTGGTAAATGCATGATTTTCAGTGTGAAAACGTAAATCTAGGCTTTCAAAATTTTGATTTTCAGTTCGAAACAGTGCTAAACTGCATGATTTTCAGTGTGAAAACGTAAATCTACATTTTACAATAGGCTTTCTAATTTTTGATTTTCTGTTAGAAACATTGTTAAATGCATGATTTTCAGTGTGAAAACGTAAATGTGGAAACTTTTTAATAGGCTTTGTAATTTTTGATTTTCTGTTAGAAATGCATGATTTTAAGTGTGAAAAGCAAAATCTGGAAACTTTTTAATAGGCTTTCAAATTTTTGATTTTTAGTTGGAAACATGGCTAAACTGCATGATTTTTAATGTAAAAACGTAAATCTAAATACTTTACAATAGGCTTTTTAATTTTTGATTTTCTGTTGGAAAACTTGGTAAATGCATGATTTTCAGTGTGAAAACGTAAATCTACATACTTTACAACAGGCTTTCTAATTTTTGATTTTCTGTTAGAAACATTGTTAAATTCATGATTTTAAGTGTGAAAAGCCAAATCTGGATACTTTTTAATTAGATTTCAAATTTTTGATTTTTAGTTGGAAACAGGGCCAAACTTCATGATCTTTAATGTAAAATTACAATAAGCTTTCTTATTTTTGATTTTCTGTTGGAAAACTTGGTAAATGCATGATTTTCAGTGTGAAAACGTAAATGTACATACTTTACAATAGGCTTTCAAATTTTTGATTTTTAGTTGGAAACGGGGCTAAACTGCATGATTTTCAATGTATAAACGTAAATCTAAATACTTTACAATAGGCTTTTTTATTTTTTATTTTCTGTTGGAAAACTTGGTAAATGCATGATTTTCAGTGTGAAAACGTAAATCTAGGCTTTCAAATTTTTGATTTTCAGTTCGAAACAGTGCTAAACTGCATGATTTTCAGTGTGAAAACGTAAATCTACATTTTACAATAGGCTTTCTAATTTTTGATTTTCTGTTAGAAACATTGTTAAATGCATGATTTTAAGTGTGAAAAGCCAAATCTGGATACTTTTTAATAGGATTTCAAATTTTTGATTTTTAGTTGGAAACAGGGCCAAACTGCATGATCTTTAATGTAAAATTACAATAAGCTTTCTTATTTTTGATTTTCTGTTGGAAAACTTGGTAAATGCCTGATTTTCAGTGTGAAAACGTAAATGTACATACTTTACAATAGGCTTTCAAATTTTTGATTTTTAGTTGGAAACGGGGCTAAACTGCATGATTTTCAATGTAAAAACGTAAATCTAAATACTTTACAATAGGCTTTCTTATTTTTGATTTTCAGTTCGAAACAGTGCTAAACTGCATGATTTTCAGTGTGAAAACGTAAATCTACATTTTACAATAGGCTTTCTAATTTTTGATTTTCTGTTAGAAACATTGTTAAATGCATGATTTTAAGTGTGAAAAGCAAAATCTGGATACTTTTTAATAGGCTTTCAAATTTTTGATTTTTAGTTGGAAACAGGGCTAAACTGCATGATTTTTAATGTAAAAACGTAAATCTAAATACTTTACAATAAGCTTTCTTATTTTTGATTTTCTGTTGGAAAACTTGGTAAATGCATGATTTTCAGTGTGAAAACGTAAATCTACATACTTTACAACAGGCTTTCTAATTTTTAATTTTCTGTCAGAAACATTGTTAAATGCATGATTTTCAGTGTGAAAACGTAAATCTTCATTTTACAATAGGCTTTTCAATTTTTGATTTTCTGCATGTGAAAAGCCAAATCGAGAAACTTTTTAATAGGCTTTCAAATTTTTGATTTTTAGTTGGAAACAGGGCTAAACTGCATGATTTTCAATGTAAAAACGTAAATCTAAATACTTTACAATAGGCTTTCTTATTTTTGATTTTAAGTTCGAAACAGTGCTAAACTGCATGATTTTCAGTGTGAAAACGTAAATCTACATTTTACAATAGGCTTTCTAATTTTTGATTTTCTGTTAGAAACATTGTTAAATGCATGATTTTAAGTGTGAAAAGCAAAATCTGGATACTTTTTAATAGGCTTTCAAATTTTTGATTTTTAGTTGGAAACAGGGCTAAACTGCATGATTTTTAATGTAAAAACGTAAATCTAAATACTTTACAATAAGCTTTCTTATTTTTGATTTTCTGTTGGAAAACTTGGTAAATGCATGATTTTCAGTGTGAAAACGTAAATGTACATACTTTACAATAGGCTTTCAAATTTTTGATTTTTAGTTGGAAACGGGGCTAAACTGCATGATTTTCAATGTAAAAACGTAAATCTAAATACTTTACAATAGGCTTTTTTATTTTTTATTTTCTGTTGGAAAACTTGGTAAATGCATGATTTTCAGTGTGAAAACGTAAATGTACATACTTTACAATAGGCTTTCTTATTTTTGATGTTCAGTTGGAAAACTTGGTAAATGCATGATTTTCAATGTGAAAACCTAAATCTACATACTTTACAACAGGCTTTCAAATTTTTGATTTTTAGTTGGAAACAGGGCTAAACTGCATGTAAAATTACAATAAGCTTTCTTATTTTTGATTTTCTGTTTGAAAACTTGGTAAATGCATGATTTTCAGTGTGAAAACGTAAATTCAGGCTTTCCAATTTTTGATTTTCAGTTCGAAACAGTGCTAAACTGCATGATTTTCAGTGTGAAAACGTAAATCTACATTTTACAATAGGCTTTCTAATTTTTGATTTTCTGTTAGAAACATTGTTAAATGCATGATTTTAAGTGTGAAAAGCCAAATCTGGATACTTTTTAATAGGATTTCAAATTTTTGATTTTTAGTTGGAAACAGGGCCAAACTGCATGATCTTTAATGTAAAATTACAATAAGCTTTCTTATTTTTGATTTTCTGTTGGAAAACTTGGTAAATGCATGATTTTCAGTGTGAAAACGTAAATGTACATACTTTACAATAGGCTTTCAAATTTTTGATTTTTAGTTGGAAACGGGGCTAAACTGCATGATTTTCAATGTAAAAACGTAAATCTAAATACTTTACAATAGGCTTTCTTATTTTTGATTTTCAGTTCGAAACAGTGCTAAACTGCATGATTTTTAATGTAAAAACGTAAATCTAAATACTTTACAATAAGCTTTCTTATTTTTGATTTTCTGTTGGAAAACTTGGTAAATGCATGATTTTCAGTGTGAAAACGTAAATGTACATACTTTACAATAGGCTTTCAAATTTTTGATTTTTAGTTGGAAACGGGGCTAAACTGCATGATTTTCAATGTAAAAACGTAAATCTAAATACTTTACAATAGGCTTTTTTATTTTTGATTTTCTGTTGGAAAACTTGGTAAATGCATGATTTTCAGTGTGAAAACGTAAATCTAGGCTTTCAAATTTTTGATTTTCAGTTCGAAACAGTGCTAAACTGCATGATTTTCAGTGTGAAAACGTAAATCTACATTTTACAATAGGCTTTCTAATTTTTGATTTTCTGTTAGAAACATTGTTAAATGCATGATTTTAAGTGTGAAAAGCCAAATCTGGATACTTTTTAATAGGATTTCAAATTTTTGATTTTTAGTTGGAAACAGGGCCAAACTGCATGATCTTTAATGTAAAATTACAATAAGCTTTCTTGTTTTTGATTTTCTGTTGGAAAACTTGGTAAATGCATGATTTTCAGTGTGAAAACGTAAATGTACATACTTTACAATAGGCTTTCAAATTTTTGATTTTTAGTTGGAAACGGGGCTAAACTGCATGATTTTCAATGTAAAAACGTAAATCTAAATACTTTACAATAGGCTTTCTTATTTTTGATTTTCAGTTCGAAACAGTGCTAAACTGCATGATTTTTAATGTAAAAACGTAAATCTAAATACTTTACAATAGGCTTTTTTATTTTTGATTTTCTGTTGGAAAACTTGGTAACTGCATGATTTTCAGTGTGAAAACGTAAATTTAGGCTTTCAAATTTTTGATTTTCAGTTCGAAACAGTGCTAAACTGCATGATTTTCAGTGTGAAAACGTAAATCTACATACTTTACAATAAACTTTCAAATTTTTTATTTTTAGTTGGAAACGGGGCTAAACTGCATGATTTTTAAATCTAAATTCTTTAAAATAAGCTTTCTTATTTTTGATTTTCAGTTCGAAACAGTGCTAAACTGCATGATTTTCAGTGTGAAAACGTAAATCTACATTTTACAATAGGCTTTCTAATTTTTGATTTTCTGTTAGAAACATTGTTAAATGCATGATTTTAAGTGTGAAAAGCAAAATCTGGATACTTTTTAATAGGCTTTCAAATTTTTGATTTTTAGTTGGAAACAGGGCTAAACTGCATGATTTTTAATGTAAAAACGTAAATCTAAATACTTTACAATAAGCTTTCTTATTTTTGATTTTCTGTTGGAAAACTTGGTAAATGCATGATTTTCAGTGTGAAAACGTAAATGTACATACTTTACAATAGGCTTTCAAATTTTTGATTTTTAGTTGGAAACGGGGCTAAACTGCATGATTTTCAATGTAAAAACGTAAATCTAAATACTTTACAATAGGCTTTTTTATTTTTGATTTTCTGTTGGAAAACTTGGTAACTGCATGATTTTCAGTGTGAAAACGTAAATTTAGGCTTTCAAATTTTTGATTTTTAGTTGGAAACAGGGCCAAACTGCATGATCTTTAATGTAAAATTACAATAAGCTTTCTTATTTTTGATTTTCTGTTGGAAAACTTGGTAAATGCATGATTTTCAGTGTGAAAACGTAAATGTACATACTTTACAATAGGCTTTCAAATTTTTGATTTTTAGTTGGAAACGGGGCTAAACTGCATGATTTTCAATGTAAAAACGTAAATCTAAATACTTTACAATAGGCTTTCTTATTTTTGATTTTCAGTTCGAAACAGTGCTAAACTGCATGATTTTTAATGTAAAAACGTAAATCTAAATACTTTACAATAAGCTTTCTTATTTTTGATTTTCTGTTGGAAAACTTGGTAAATGCATGATTTTCAGTGTGAAAACGTAAATCTACATACTTTACAATAGGCTTTCAAATTTTTGATTTTTAGTTGGAAACGGGGCTAAACTGCATTATTTTCAATGTAAAAACGTAAATCTAAATACTTTACAATAGGCTTTTTTATTTTTGATTTTCTGTTGGAAAACTTGGTAAATGCATGATTTTCAGTGTGAAAACGTAAATCTAGGCTTTCAAATTTTTGATTTTCAGTTCGAAACAGTGCTAAACTGCATGATTTTCAGTGTGAAAACGTAAATCTACATTTTACAATAGGCTTTCTAATTTTTGATTTTCTGTTAGAAACATTGTTAAATGCATGATTTTAAGTGTGAAAAGCCAAATCTGGATACTTTTTAATAGGATTTCAAATTTTTGATTTTTAGTTGGAAACAGGGCCAAACTGCATGATCTTTAATGTAAAATTACAATAAGCTTTCTTATTTTTGATTTTCTGTTGGAAAACTTGGTAAATGCATGATTTTCAGTGTGAAAACGTAAATGTACATACTTTACAATAGGCTTTCAAATTTTTGATTTTTAGTTGGAAACGGGGCTAAACTGCATGATTTTCAATGTAAAAACGTAAATCTAAATACTTTACAATAGGCTTTCTTATTTTTGATTTTCAGTTCGAAACAGTGCTAAACTGCATGATTTTTAATGTAAAAACGTAAATCTAAATACTTTACAATAAGCTTTCTTATTTTTAATTTTCTGTTGGAAAACTTGGTAAATGCATGATTTTCAGTGTGAAAACGTAAATGTACATACTTTACAATAGGCTTTCAAATTTTTGATTTTTAGTTGGAAACGGGGCTAAACTGCATGATTTTCAATGTAAAAACGTAAATCTAAATACTTTACAATAGGCTTTTTTATTTTTGATTTTCTGTTGGAAAACTTGGTAAATGCATGATTTTCAGTGTGAAAACGTAAATCTAGGCTTTCAAATTTTTGATTTTCAGTTCGAAACAGTGCTAAACTGCATGATTTTCAGTGTGAAAACGTAAATCTACATTTTACAATAGGCTTTCTAATTTTTGATTTTCTGTTAGAAACATTGTTAAATGCATGATTTTAAGTGTGAAAAGCCAAATCTGGATACTTTTTAATAGGATTTCAAATTTTTGATTTTTAGTTGGAAACAGGGCCAAACTGCATGATCTTTAATGTAAAATTACAATAAGCTTTCTTATTTTTGATTTTCTGTTGGAAAACTTGGTAAATGCATGATTTTCAGTGTGAAAACGTAAATGTACATACTTTACAATAGGCTTTCAAATTTTTGATTTTTAGTTGGAAACGGGGCTAAACTGCATGATTTTCAATGTAAAAACGTAAATCTAAATACTTTACAATAGGCTTTCTTATTTTTGATTTTCAGTTCGAAACAGTGCTAAACTGCATGATTTTCAGTGTGAAAACGTAAATCTACATTTTACAATAGGCTTTCTAATTTTTGATTTTCTGTTAGAAACATTGTTAAATGCATGATTTTAAGTGTGAAAAGCAAAATCTGGATACTTTTTAATAGGCTTTCAAATTTTTGATTTTTAGTTGGAAACAGGGCTAAACTGCATGATTTTTAATGTAAAAACGTAAATCTAAATACTTTACAATAAGCTTTCTTATTTTTGATTTTCTGTTGGAAAACTTGGTAAATGCATGATTTTCAGTGTGAAAACGTAAATGTACATACATTACTGCAAATTTTTGATTTTTAGTTGGAAACGGGGCTAAACTGCATGATTTTCAATGTAAAAACGTAAATCTAAATACTTTACAATAGGCTTTTTTATTTTTGATTTTCTGTTGGAAAACTTGGTAACTGCATGATTTTCAGTGTGAAAACGTAAATTTAGGCTTTCAAATTTTTGATTTTCAGTTCGAAACAGTGCTAAACTGCATGATTTTCAGTGTGAAAACGTAAATCTACATACTTTACAATAGGCTATCAAATATTTGATTTTTAGTTGGAAACGGGGCTAAACTGCATGATTTTCAATGTAAAAACGTAAATCTAAATACTTTACAATAGGCTTTCTTATTTTTGATTTTCAGTTCGAAACAGTGCTAAACTGCATGATTTTTAATGTAAAAACGTAAATCTAAATACTTTACAATAAGCTTTCTTATTTTTGATTTTCTGTTGGAAAACTTGGTAAATGCATGATTTTCAGTGTGAAAACGTAAATGTACATACTTTACAATAGGCTTTCAAATTTTTGATTTTTGGTTGGAAACGGGGCTAAACTGCATGATTTTCAATGTAAAAACGTAAATCTAAATACTTTACAATAGGCTTTCTTATTTTTGATTTTCAGTTCGAAACAGTGCTAAACTGCATGATTTTCAGTGTGAAAACGTAAATCTACATTTTACAATAGGCTTTCTAATTTTTGATTTTCTGTTAGAAACATTGTTAAATGCATGATTTTAAGTGTGAAAAGCAAAATCTGGATACTTTTTAATAGGCTTTCAAATTTTTGATTTTTAGTTGGAAACAGGGCTAAACTGCATGATTTTTAATGTAAAAACGTAAATCTAAATACTTTACAATAAGCTTTCTTATTTTTGATTTTCTGTTGGAAAACTTGGTAAATGCATGATTTTCAGTGTGAAAACGTAAATGTACATACTTTACAATAGGCTTTCAAATTTTTGATTTTTAGTTGGAAACGGGGCTAAACTGCATGATTTTCAATGTAAAAACGTAAATCTAAATACTTTACAATAGGCTTTCTTATTTTTGATTTTCAGTTCGAAACAGTGCTAAACTGCATGATTTTTAATGTAAAAACGTAAATCTAAATACTTTACAATAAGCTTTCTTATTTTTGATTTTTTGTTGGAAAACTTGGTAAATGCATGATTTTCAGTGTGAAAACGTAAATGTACATACTTTACAATAGGCTTTCAAATTTTTTATTTTTAGTTGGAAACGGGGCTAAACTGCATTATTTTCAATGTAAAAACGTAAATCTAAATACTTTACAATAGGCTTTTTTATTTTTGATTTTCTGTTGGAAAACTTGGTAAATGCATGATTTTCAGTGTGAAAACGTAAATCTAGGCTTTCAAATTTTTGATTTTCAGTTCGAAACAGTGCTAAACTGCATGATTTTCAGTGTGAAAACGTAAATCTACATTTTACAATAGGCTTTCTAATTTTTGATTTTCTGTTAGAAACATTGTTAAATGCATGATTTTAAGTGTGAAAAGCCAAATCTGGATACTTTTTAATAGGATTTCAAATTTTTGATTTTTAGTTGGAAACAGGGCCAAACTGCATGATCTTTAATGTAAAATTACAATAAGCTTTCTTATTTTTGATTTTCTGTTGGAAAACTTGGTAAATGCATGATTTTCAGTGTGAAAACGTAAATGTACATACTTTACAATAGGCTTTCAAATTTTTGATTTTTAGTTGGAAACGGGGCTAAACTGCATGATTTTCAATGTAAAAACGTAAATCTAAATACTTTACAATAGGCTTTCTTATTTTTGATTTTCAGTTCGAAACAGTGCTAAACTGCATGATTTTTAATGTAAAAACGTAAATCTAAATACTTTACAATAGGCTTTTTTATTTTTGATTTTCTGTTGGAAAACTTGGTAACTGCATGATTTTCAGTGTGAAAACGTAAATTTAGGCTTTCAAATTTTTGATTTTCAGTTCGAAACAGTGCTAAACTGCATGATTTTCAGTGTGAAAACGTAAATCTACATTTTACAATAGGCTTTCTAATTTTTGATTTTCTGTTAGAAACATTGTTAAATGCATGATTTTAAGTGTGAAAAGCCAAATCTGGATACTTTTTAATAGGATTTCAAATTTTTGATTTTTAGTTGGAAACAGGGCCAAACTGCATGATCTTTAATGTAAAATTACAATAAGCTTTCTTATTTTTGATTTTCTGTTGGAAAACTTGGTAAATGCATGATTTTCAGTGTGAAAACGTAAATGTACATACTTTACAATAGGCTTTCAAATTTTTGATTTTTAGTTGGAAACGGGGCTAAACTGCATGATTTTCAATGTAAAAACGTAAATCTAAATACTTTACAATAGGCTTTCTTATTTTTGATTTTCAGTTCGAAACAGTGCTAAACTGCATGATTTTCAGTGTGAAAACGTGAATCTACATTTTACAATAGGCTTTCTAATTTTTGATTTTCTGTTAGAAACATTGTTAAATGCATGATTTTAAGTGTGAAAAGCAAAATCTGGATACTTTTTAATAGGCTTTCAAATTTTTGATTTTTAGTTGGAAACAGGGCTAAACTGCATGATTTTTAATGTAAAAACGTAAATCTAAATACTTTACAATAAGCTTTCTTATTTTTGATTTTCTGTTGGAAAACTTGGTAAATGCATGATTTTCAGTGTGAAAACGTAAATGTACATACTTTACAATAGGCTTTCAAATTTTTGATTTTTAGTTGGAAACGGGGCTAAACTGCATGATTTTCAATGTAAAAACGTAAATCTAAATACTTTACAATAGGCTTTTTTATTTTTGATTTTCTGTTGGAAAACTTGGTAACTGCATGATTTTCAGTGTGAAAACGTAAATTTAGGCTTTCAAATTTTTGATTTTCAGTTCGAAACAGTGCTAAACTGCATGATTTTCAGTGTGAAAACGTAAATCTACATTTTACAATAGGCTTTCTAATTTTTGATTTTCTGTTAGAAACATTGTTAAATGCATGATTTTAAGTGTGAAAAGCCAAATCTGGATACTTTTTAATAGGCTTTCAAATTTTTGATTTTTAGTTGGAAACAGGGCTAAACTGCATGATTTTTAATGTAAAAACGTAAATCTAAATACTTTACAATAAGCTTTCTTATTTTTGATTTTCTGTTGGAAAACTTGGTAAATGCATGATTTTCAGTGTGAAAACGTAAATCTACATACTTTACAACAGGCTTTCTAATTTTTAATTTTCTGTCAGAAACATTGTTAAATGCATGATTTTCAGTGTGAAAACGTAAATCTTCATTTTACAATAGGCTTTCTAATTTTTGATTTTCTGTTAGAAATGCATGATTTTAAGTGTGAAAAGCCAAATCTGGAAACTTTTTAATAGGCTTTCAAATTTTTGATTTTTAGTTGGAAACAGGGCTAAACTGCATGATTTTTAATGTAAAAACGTAAATCTAAATACTTTACAATAGGCTTTTTTATTTTTGATTTTCTGTTGGAAAACTTGGTAAATGCATGATTTTCAGTGTGAAAACGTAAATCTACATTTTACAATAGGCTTTCTAATTTTTGATTTTCTGTTAGAAACATTGTTAAATGCATGATTTTAAGTGTGAAAAGCCAAATCTGGATACTTTTTAATAGGATTTCAAATTTTTGATTTTTAGTTGGAAACAGGGCCAAACTGCATGATCTTTAATGTAAAATTACAATAAGCTTTCTTATTTTTGATTTTCTGTTGGAAAACTTGGTAAATGCATGATTTTCAGTGTGAAAACGTAAATGTACATACTTTACAATAGGCTTTCAAATTTTTGATTTTTAGTTGGAACCGGGGCTAAACTGCATGATTTTCAATGTAAAAACGTAAATCTAAATACTTTACAATAGGCTTTCTTATTTTTGATTTTCAGTTCGAAACAGTGCTAAACTGCATGATTTTCAGTGTGAAAACGTAAATCTACATTTTACAATAGGCTTTCTAATTTTTGATTTTCTGTTAGAAACATTGTTAAATGCATGATTTTAAGTGTGAAAAGCAAAATCTGGATACTTTTTAATAGGCTTTCAAATTTTTGATTTTTAGTTGGAAACAGGGCTAAACTGCATGATTTTTAATGTAAAAACGTAAATCTAAATACTTTACAATAAGCTTTCTTATTTTTGATTTTCTGTTGGAAAACTTGGTAAATGCATGATTTTCAGTGTGAAAACGTAAATGTACATACTTTACTGCAAATTTTTGATTTTTAGTTGGAAACGGGGCTAAACTGCATGATTTTCAATGTAAAAACGTAAATCTAAATACTTTACAATAGGCTTTTTTATTTTTGATTTTCTGTTGGAAAACTTGGTTACTGCATGATTTTCAGTGTGAAAACGTAAATTTAGGCTTTCAAATTTTTGATTTTCAGTTCGAAACAGTGCTAAACTGCATGATTTTCAGTGTGAAAACGTAAATCTACATACTTTACAATAGGCTATCAAATATTTGATTTTTAGTTGGAAACGGGGCTAAACTGCATGATTTTCAATGTAAAAACGTAAATCTAAATACTTTACAATAGGCTTTCTTATTTTTGATTTTCAGTTCGAAACAGTGCTAAACTGCATGATTTTTAATGTAAAAACGTAAATCTAAATACTTTACAATAAGCTTTCTTATTTTTGATTTTCTGTTGGAAAACTTGGTAAATGCATGATTTTCAGTGTGAAAACGTAAATGTACATACTTTACAATAGGCTTTCAAATTTTTGATTTTTAGTTGGAAACGGGGCTAAACTGCATGATTTTCAATGTAAAAACGTAAATCTAAATACTTTACAATAGGCTTTCTTATTTTTGATTTTCAGTTCGAAACAGTGCTAAACTGCATGATTTTCAGTGTGAAAACGTAAATCTACATTTTACAATAGGCTTTCTAATTTTTGATTTTCTGTTAGAAACATTGTTAAATGCATGATTTTAAGTGTGAAAAGCAAAATCTGGATACTTTTTAATAGGCTTTCAAATTTTTGACTTTTAGTTGGAAACAGGGCTAAACTGCATGATTTTTAATGTAAAAACGTAAATCTAAATACTTTACAATAAGCTTTCTTATTTTTGATTTTCTGTTGGAAAACTTGGTAAATGCATGATTTTCAGTGTGAAAACGTAAATGTACATACTTTACAATAGGCTTTCAAATTTTTGATTTTTAGTTGGAAACGGGGCTAAACTGCATGATTTTCAATGTAAAAACGTAAATCTAAATACTTTACAATAGGCTTTTTTATTTTTGATTTTCTGTTGGAAAACTTGGTAACTGCATGATTTTCAGTGTGAAAACGTAAATTTAGGCTTTCAAATTTTTGATTTTCAGTTCGAAACAGTGCTAAACTGCATGATTTTCAGTGTGAAAACGTAAATCTACATACTTTACAATAAACTTTCAAATTTTTTATTTTTAGTTGGAAACGGGGCTAAACTGCATGATTTTTAATGTAAAAACGTAAATCTAAATTCTTTAAAATAAGCTTTCTTATTTTTGATTTTCAGTTCGAAACAGTGCTAAACTGCATGATTTTTAATGTAAAAACGTAAATCTAAATACTTTACAATAAGCTTTCTTATTTTTGATTTTCTGTTGGAAAACTTGGTAAATGCATGATTTTCAGTGTGAAAACGTAAATGTACATACTTTACAACAGGCTTTCTAATTTTCAATTTTCTGTCAGAAACATTGTTAAATGCATTTTACAATAGGCTTTTCAATTTTTGATTTTCTGTTAGAAATGCATGATTTTAAGTGTGAAAAGCCAAATCTGGAAAGCATGATTTTTAATGTAAAAACGTAAATCTAAATACTTTACAATAGGCTTTTTTATTTTTGATTTTCTGTTGGAAAACTTGGTAAATGCATGATTTTCAGTGTGAAAACGTAAATCTAGGCTTTCAAATTTTTCTTTTCGAAACAGTGCTAAACTGCATGATTTTCAGTGTGAAAACGTAAATCTACATTTTACAATAGGCTTTCTAATTTTTGATTTTCTGTTAGAAACATTGTTAAATGCATGATTTTAAGTGTGAAAAGCCAAATCTGGATACTTTTTAATAGGATTTCAAATTTTTGATTTTTAGTTGGAAACAGGGCCAAACTGCATGATCTTTAATGTAAAATTACAATAAGCTTTCTTATTTTTGATTTTCTGTTGGAAAACTTGGTAAATGCATGATTTTCAGTGTGAAAACGTAAATGTACATACTTTACAATAGGCTTTCAAATTTTTGATTTTTAGTTGGAAACGGGGCTAAACTGCATTATTTTCAATGTAAAAACGTAAATCTAAATACTTTACAATAGGCTTTTTTATTTTTGATTTTCTGTTGGAAAACTTGGTAAATGCATGATTTTCAGTGTGAAAACGTAAATCTAGGCTTTCAAATTTTTGATTTTCAGTTCGAAACAGTGCTAAACTGCATGATTTTCAGTGTGAAAACGTAAATCTACATTTTACAATAGGCTTTCTAATTTTTGATTTTCTGTTAGAAACATTGTTAAATGCATGATTTTAAGTGTGAAAAGCCAAATCTGGATACTTTTTAATAGGATTTCAAATTTTTGATTTTTAGTTGGAAACAGGGCCAAACTGCATGATCTTTAATGTAAAATTACAATAAGCTTTCTTATTTTTGATTTTCTGTTGGAAAACTTGGTAAATGCATGATTTTCAGTGTGAAAACGTAAATGTACATACTTTACAATAGGCTTTCAAATTTTTGATTTTTAGTTGGAAACGGGGCTAAACTGCATGATTTTCAATGTAAAAACGTAAATCTAAATACTTTACAATAGGCTTTCTTATTTTTGATTTTCAGTTCGAAACAGTGCTAAACTGCATGATTTTTAATGTAAAAACGTAAATCTAAATACTTTACAATAAGCTTTCTTATTTTTGATTTTCTGTTGGAAAACTTGGTAAATGCATGATTTTCAGTGTGAAAACGTAAATGTACATACTTTACAATAGGCTTTCAAATTTTTGATTTTTAGTTGGAAACGGGGCTAAACTGCATGATTTTCAATGTAAAAACGTAAATCTAAATACTTTACAATAGGCTTTTTTATTTTTGATTTTCTGTTGGAAAACTTGGTAAATGCATGATTTTCAGTGTGAAAACGTAAATCTAGGCTTTCAAATTTTTGATTTTCAGTTCGAAACAGTGCTAAACTGCATGATTTTCAGTGTGAAAACGTAAATCTACATTTTACAATAGGCTTTCTAATTTTTGATTTTCTGTTAGAAACATTGTTAAATGCATGATTTTAAGTGTGAAAAGCCAAATCTGGATACTTTTTAATAGGATTTCAAATTTTTGATTTTTAGTTGGAAACAGGGCCAAACTGCATGATCTTTAATGTAAAATTACAATAAGCTTTCTTATTTTTGATTTTCTGTTGGAAAACTTGGTAAATGCATGATTTTCAGTGTGAAAACGTAAATGTACATACTTTACAATAGGCTTTCAAATTTTTGATTTTTAGTTGGAAACGGGGCTAAACTGCATGATTTTCAATGTAAAAACGTAAATCTAAATACTTTACAATAGGCTTTCTTATTTTTGATTTTCAGTTCGAAACAGTGCTAAACTGCATGATTTTTAATGTAAAAACGTAAATCTAAATACTTTACAATAAGCTTTCTTATTTTTGATTTTCTGTTGGAAAACTTGGTAAATGCATGATTTTCAGTGTGAAAACGTAAATGTACATACTTTACAATAGGCTTTCAAATTTTTGATTTTTAGTTGGAAACGGGGCTAAACTGCATGATTTTCAATGTAAAAACGTAAATCTAAATACTTTACAATAGGCTTTTTTATTTTTGATTTTCTGTTGGAAAACTTGGTAAATGCATGATTTTCAGTGTGAAAACGTAAATCTAGGCTTTCAAATTTTTGATTTTCAGTTCGAAACAGTGCTAAACTGCATGATTTTAAGTGTGAAAACGTAAATCTACATTTTACAATAGGCTTTCTAATTTTTGATTTTCTGTTAGAAACATTGTTAAATGCATGATTTTAAGTGTGAAAAGCCAAATCTGGATACTTTTTAATAGGATTTCAAATTTTTGATTTTTAGTTGGAAACAGGGCCAAACTGCATGATCTTTAATGTAAAATTACAATAAGCTTTCTTATTTTTGATTTTCTGTTGGAAAACTTGGTAAATGCATGATTTTCAGTGTGAAAACGTAAATGTATGTACATTTACGTTTTCACACTTTACAATAGGCTTTCAAATTTTTGATTTTTAGTTGGAAACGGGGCTAAACTGCATGATTTTCAATGTAAAAACGTAAATCTAAATACTTTACAATAGGCTTTCTTATTTTTGATTTTCAGTTCGAAACAGTGCTAAACTGCATGATTTTTAATGTAAAAACGTAAATCTAAATACTTTACAATAAGCTTTCTTATTTTTGATTTTCTGTTGGAAAACTTGGTAAATGCATGATTTTCAGTGTGAAAACGTAAATGTACATACTTTACAATAGGCTGTCAAATTTTTGATTTTTAGTTGGAAACGGGGCTAAACTGCATGATTTTCAATGTAAAAACGTAAATCTAAATACTTTACAATAGGCTTTTTTATTTTTGATTTTCTGTTGGAAAACTTGGTAAATGCATGATTTTCAGTGTGAAAACGTAAATCTAGGCTTTCAAATTTTTGATTTTCAGTTCGAAACAGTGCTAAACTGCATGATTTTCAGTGTGAAAACGTAAATCTACATTTTACAATAGGCTTTCTAATTTTTGATTTTCTGTTAGAAACATTGTTAAATGCATGATTTTAAGTGTGAAAAGCCAAATCTGGATACTTTTTAATAGGATTTCAAATTTTTGATTTTTAGTTGGAAACAGGGCCAAACTGCATGATCTTTAATGTAAAATTACAATAAGCTTTCTTATTTTTGATTTTCTGTTGGAAAACTTGGTAAATGCATGATTTTCAGTGTGAAAACGTAAATGTACATACTTTACAATAGGCTTTCAAATTTTTGATTTTTAGTTGGAAACGGGGCTAAACTGCATGATTTTCAATGTAAAAACGTAAATCTAAATACTTTACAATAGGCTTTCTTATTTTTGATTTTCAGTTCGAAACAGTGCTAAACTGCATGATTTTTATTGTAAAAACGTAAATCTAAATACTTTACAATAAGCTTTCTTATTTTTGATTTTCTGTTGGAAAACTTGGTAAATGCATGATTTTCAGTGTGAAAACGTAAATGTACATACTTTACAATAGGCTTTCAAATTTTTGATTTTTAGTTGGAAACGGGGCTAAACTGCATGATTTTCAATGTAAAAACGTAAATCTAAATACTTTACAATAGGCTTTTTTATTTTTGATTTTCTGTTGGAAAACTTGGTAAATGCATGATTTTCAGTGTGAAAACGTAAATCTAGGCTTTCAAATTTTTGATTTTCAGTTCGAAACAGTGCTAAACTGCATGATTTTCAGTGTGAAAACGTAAATCTACATTTTACAATAGGCTTTCTAATTTTTGATTTTCTGTTAGAAACATTGTTAAATGCATGATTTTAAGTGTGAAAAGCCAAATCTGGATACTTTTTAATAGGATTTCAAATTTTTGATTTTTAGTTGGAAACAGGGCCAAACTGCATGATCTAAAGATCATGCAGTTTGGCCCTGTTTGTAAAATTACAATAAGCTTTCTTATTTTTGATTTTCTGTTGGAAAACTTGGTAAATGCATGATTTTCAGTGTGAAAACGTAAATGTACATACTTTACAATAGGCTTTCAAATTTTTGATTTTTAGTTGGAAACGGGGCTAAACTGCATGATTTTCAATGTAAAAACGTAAATCTAAATACTTTACAATAGGCTTTCTTATTTTTGATTTTCAGTTCGAAACAGTGCTAAACTGCATGATTTTCAGTGTGAAAACGTAAATGTACATTTTACAATAGGCTTTCTAATTTTTGATTTTCTGTTAGAAACATTGTTAAATGCATGATTTTAAGTGTGAAAAGCAAAATCTGGATACTTTTTAATAGGCTTTCAAATTTTTGATTTTTAGTTGGAAACGGGGCTAAACTGCATGATTTTCAATGTAAAAACGTAAATCTAAATACTTTACAATAGGCTTTTTTATTTTTGATTTTCTGTTAGAAAACTTGGTAACTGCATGATTTTCAGTGTGAAAACGTAAATTTAGGCTTTCAAATTTTTGATTTTCAGTTCGAAACAGTGCTAAACTGCATGATTTTCAGTGTAAAAACGTAAATCTACATACTTTACAATAAACTTTCAAATTTTTTATTTTTAGTTGGAAACGGGGCTAAACTGCATGATTTTTAATGTAAAAACGTAAATCTTAATTCTTTAAAATAAGCTTTCTTATTTTTGATTTTCAGTTCGAAACAGTGCTAAACTGCATGATTTTCAGTGTGAAAACGTAAATTTAGGCTTTCAAATTTTGGATTTTCAGTTCGAAACAGTGCTAAACTGCATGATTTTCAGTGTGAAAACGTAAATCTACATTTTACAATAGGCTTTCTAATTTTTGATTTTCTGTTAGAAACATTGTTAAATGCATGATTTTAAGTGTGAAAAGCCAAATCTGGATACTTTTTAATAGGATTTCAAATTTTTGATTTTTAGTTGGAAACAGGGCCAAACTGCATGATCTTTAATGTAAAATTACAATAAGCTTTCTTATTTTTGATTTTCTGTTGGAAAACTTGGTAAATGCATGATTTTCAGTGTGAAAACGTAAATGTACATACTTTACAATAGGCTTTCAAATTTTTGATTTTTAGTTGGAAACGGGGCTAAACTGCATGATTTTCAATGTAAAAACGTAAATCTAAATACTTTACAATAGGCTTTCTTATTTTTGATTTTCAGTTCGAAACAGTGCTAAACTGCATGATTTTTAATGTAAAAACGTAAATCTAAATACTTTACAATAAGCTTTCTTATTTTTGATTTTCTGTTGGAAAACTTGGTAAATGCATGATTTTCAGTGTGAAAACGTAAATGTACATACTTTACAATAGGCTCTCAAATTTTTGATTTTTAGTTGGGAACGGGGCTAAACTGCATGATTTTCAATGTAAAAACGTAAATCTAAATACTTTACAATAGGCTTTTTTATTTTTGATTTTCTGTTGGAAAACTTGGTAAAATGCATGATTTTCAGTGTGAAAACGTAAATCTAGGCTTTCAAATTTTTGATTTTCAGTTCGAAACAGTGCTAAACTGCATGATTTTCAGTGTGAAAACGTAAATGTACATACTTTACAATAGGCTTTCAAATTTTTGATTTTTAGTTGGAAACGGGGCTAAACTGCATGATTTTCAATGTAAAAACGTAAATTTAAATACTTTACAATAGGCTTTCTTATTTTTGATTTTCAGTTCGAAACAGTGCTAAACTGCATGATTTTCAATGTGAAAACGTAAATCTACATTTTACAATAGGCTTTCTAATTTTTGATTTTCTGTTAGAAACATTGTTAAATGCATGATTTTAAGTGTGAAAAGCAAAATCTGGATACTTTTTAATAGGCTTTCAAATTTTTGATTTTTAGTTGGAAACAGGGCTAAACTGCATGATTTTTAATGTAAAAACGTAAATCTAAATACTTTACAATAAGCTTTCTTATTTTTGATTTTCTGTTGGAAAACTTGGTAAATGCATGATTTTCAGTGTGAAAACGTAAATCTACATACTTTACAACAGGCTTTCTAATTTTTAATTTTCTGTCAGAAACATTGTTAAATGCATGATTTTCAGTGTGAAAACGTAAATCTTCATTTTACAATAGGCTTTTCAATTTTTGATTTTCTGTTAGAAATGCATGTGAAAAGCCAAATCTGGAAACTTTTTAATAGGCTTTCAAATTTTTGATTTTTAGTTGGAAACAGGGCTAAACTGCATGATTTTTAATGTAAAAACGTAAATCTAAATACTTTACAATAGGCTTTTTTATTTTTGATTTTCTGTTGGAAAACTTGGTAAATGCATGATTTTCAGTGTGAAAACGTAAATCTAGGCTTTCAAATTTTTGATTTTCAGTTGGAAACAGTGCTAAACTGCATGATTTTCAGTGTGAAAACGTAAATCTACATTTTACAATAGGCTTTCTAATTTTTGATTTTCTGTTAGAAACATTGTTAAATGCATGATTTTAAGTGTGAAAAGCCAAATCTGGATACTTTTTAATAGGATTTTAAATTTTTGATTTTTAGTTGGAAACAGGGCCAAACTGCATGATCTTTAATGTAAAATTACAATAAGCTTTCTTATTTTTGATTTTCTGTTGGAAAACTTGGTAAATGCATGATTTTCAGTGTGAAAACGTAAATGTACATACTTTACAATAGGCTTTCAAATTTTTGATTTTTAGTTGGAAACGGGGCTAAACTGCATGATTTTCAATGTAAAAACGTAAATCTAAATACTTTACAATAGGCTTTCTTATTTTTGATTTTCAGTTCGAAACAGTGCTAAACTGCATGATTTTCAGTGTGAAAACGTAAATCTACATTTTACAATAGGCTTTCTAATTTTTGATTTTCTGTTAGAAACATTGTTAAATGCATGATTTTAAGTGTGAAAAGCAAAATCTGGATACTTTTTAATAGGCTTTCAAATTTTTGATTTTTAGTTGGAAACAGGGCTAAACTGCATGATTTTTAATGTAAAAACGTGAATCTAAATACTTTACAATAAGCTTTCTTATTTTTGATTTTCTGTTGGAAAACTTGGTAAATGCATGATTTTCAGTGTGAAAACGTAAATGTACATACTTTACAATAGGCTTTCAAATTTTTGATTTTTAGTTGGAAACGGGGCTAAACTGCATGATTTTCAATGTAAAAACGTAAATCTAAATACTTTACAATAGGCTTTTTTATTTTTGATTTTCTGTTGGAAAACTTGGTAACTGCATGATTTTCAGTGTGAAAACGTAAATTTAGGCTTTCAAATTTTTGATTTTCAGTTCGAAACAGTGCTAAACTGCATGATTTTCAGTGTGAAAACGTAAATCTACATACTTTACAATAAACTTTCAAATTTTTTATTTTTAGTTGGAAACGGGGCTAAACTGCATGATTTTCAATGTAAAAACGTAAATCTAAATACTTTACAATAGGCTTTCTTATTTTTGATTTTCAGTTCGAAACAGTGCTAAACTGCATGATTTTCAGTGTGAAAACGTAAATCTACATTTTACAATAGGCTTTCTAATTTTTGATTTTCTGTCATCAACATTGTTAAATGCATGATTTTAAGTGTGAAAAGCAAAATCTGGATACTTTTTAATAGGCTTTCAAATTTTTGATTTTTAGTTGGAAACAGGGCTTAACTGCATGATTTTTAATGTAAAAACGTAAATCTAAATACTTTACAATAAGCTTTCTTATTTTTGATTTTCTGTTGGAAAACTTGGTAAATGCATGATTTTCAGTGTGAAAACGTAAATCTACATACTTTACAACAGGCTTTCTAATTTTTAATTTTCTGTCAGAAACATTGTTAAATGCATGATTTTCAGTGTGAAAACGTAAATCTTCATTTTACAATAGGCTTTCTAATTTTTGATTTTCTGTTAGAAATGCATGATTTTAAGTGTGAAAAGCCAAATCTGGAAACTTTTTAATAGGCTTTCAAATTTTTGATTTTTAGTTGGAAACAGGGCTAAACTGCATGATTTTTAATGTAAAAACGTAAATCTAAATACTTTACAATAGGCTTTTTTATTTTTGATTTTCTGTTGGAAAACTTGGTAAATGCATGATTTTCAGTGTGAAAACGTAAATCTACATTTTACAATAGGCTTTCTAATTTTTGATTTTCTGTTAGAAACATTGTTAAATGCATGATTTTAAGTGTGAAAAGCCAAATCTGGATACTTTTTAATAGGATTTCAAATTTTTGATTTTTAGTTGGAAACAGGGCCAAACTGCATGATCTTTAATGTAAAATTACAATAAGCTTTCTTATTTTTGATTTTCTGTTGGAAAACTTGGTAAATGCATGATTTTCAGTGTGAAAACGTAAATGTACATACTTTACAATAGGCTTTCAAATTTTTGATTTTTAGTTGGAAACGGGGCTAAACTGCATGATTTTCAATGTAAAAACGTAAATCTAAATACTTTACAATAGGCTTTCTTATTTTTGATTTTCAGTTCGAAACAGTGCTAAACTGCATGATTTTCAGTGTGAAAACGTAAATCTACATTTTACAATAGGCTTTCTAATTTTTGATTTTCTGTCATCAACATTGTTAAATGCAAAGTGTGAAAAGCAAAATCTGGATACTTTTTAATAGGCTTTCAAATTTTTGATTTTTAGTTGGAAACAGGGCTAAACTGCATGATTTTTAATGTAAAAACGTAAATCTAAATACTTTACAATAAGCTTTCTTATTTTTGATTTTCTGTTGGAAAACTTGGTAAATGCATGATTTTCAGTGTGAAAACGTAAATCTACATACTTTACAACAAGCTTTCTAATTTTTAATTTTCTGTCAGAAACATTGTTAAATGCATGATTTTCAGTGTGAAAACGTAAATCTTCATTTTACAATAGGCTTTTCAATTTTTGATTTTCTGTTAGAAATGCATGATTTTAAGTGTGAAAAGCCAAATCTGGAAACTTTTTAATAGGCTTTCAAATTTTTGATTTTTAGTTGGAAACAGGGCCAAACTGCATGATCTTTAATGTAAAATTACAATAAGCTTTCTTATTTTTGATTTTCTGTTGGAAAACTTGGTAAATGCATGATTTTCAGTGTGAAAACGTAAATGTACATACTTTACAATAGGCTTTCAAATTTTTGATTTTTAGTTGGAAACGGGGCTAAACTGCATGATTTTCAATGTAAAAACGTAAATCTAAATACTTTACAATAAGCTTTCTTATTTTTGATTTTCTGTTGGAAAACTTGGTAAATGCATGATTTTCAGTGTGAAAACGTAAATCTACATACTTTACAACAGGCTTTCTAATTTTTAATTTTCTGTCAGAAACATTGTTAAATGCATGATTTTCAGTGTGAAAACGTAAATCTTCATTTTACAATAGGCTTTTCAATTTTTGATTTTCTGTTAGAAATGCATGATTTTAAGTGTGAAAAGCCAAATCTGGAAACTTTTTAATAGGCTTTCAAATTTTTGATTTTTAGTTGGAAACAGGGCTAAACTGCATGATTTTTAATGTAAAAACGTAAATCTAAATACTTTACAATAAGCTTTCTTATTTTTGATTTTCTGTTGGAAAACTTGGTAAATGCATGATTTTCAGTGTGAAAACGTAAATCTACATACTTTACAACAGGCTTTCTAATTTTTAATTTTCTGTCAGAAACATTGTTAAATGCATGATTTTCAGTGTGAAAACGTAAATCTTCATTTTACAATAGGCTTTTCAATTTTTGATTTTCTGTTAGAAATGCATGATTTTAAGTGTGAAAAGCCAAATCTGGAAACTTTTTAATAGGCTTTCAAATTTTTGATTTTTAGTTGGAAACAGGGCCAAACTGCATGATCTTTAATGTAAAATTACAATAAGCTTTCTTATTTTTGATTTTCTGTTGGAAAACTTGGTAAATGCATGATTTTCAGTGTGAAAACGTAAATGTACATACTTTACAATAGGCTTTCAAATTTTTGATTTTTAGTTGGAAACGGGGCTAAACTGCATGATTTTCAATGTAAAAACGTAAATCTAAATACTTTACAATAGGCTTTCTTATTTTTGATTTTCAGTTCGAAACAGTGCTAAACTGCATGATTTTCAGTGTGAAAACGTAAATCTACATTTTACAATAGGCTTTCTAATTTTTGATTTTCTGTTAGAAATGCATGATTTTAAGTGTGAAAAGCCAAATCTGGATACTTTTTAATAGGCTTTCAAATTTTTGATTTTTAGTTGGAAACAGGGCTAAACTGCATGATTTTTAATGTAAAAACGTAAATCTAAATACTTTACAATAGGCTTTTTTATTTTTGATTTTCTGTTGGAAAACTTGGTAAATGCATGATTTTCAGTGTGAAAACGTAAATCTACATTTTACAATAGGCTTTCTAATTTTTGATTTTCTGTTAGAAACATTGTTAAATGCATGATTTTAAGTGTGAAAAGCCAAATCTGGATACTTTTTAATAGGATTTCAAATTTTTGATTTTTAGTTGGAAACAGGGCCAAACTGCATGATCTTTAATGTAAAATTACAATAAGATTTCTTATTTTTGATTTTCTGTTGGAAAACGTAAATTTAGGCTTTCAAATTTTTGATTTTCAGTTCGAAACAGTGCTAAACTGCATGATTTTCAGTGTGAAAACGTAAATCTACATACTTTACAATAAACTTTCAATTTTTTTATTTTTAGTTGGAAACGGGGCTAAACTGCATGATTTTTAATGTAAAAACGTAAATCTAAATTCTTTAAAATAAGCTTTCTTATTTTTGATTTTCAGTTCGAAACAGTGCTAAACTGCATGATTTTCAGTGTGAAAACGTAAATCTACATTTTACAATAGGCTTTCTAATTTTTGATTTTCTGTTAGAAACATTGTTAAATGCATGATTTTAAGTGTGAAAAGCCAAATCTGGATACTTTTTAATAGGCTTTCAAATTTTTGATTTTTAGTTGGAAACAGGGCTAAACTGCATGATTTTTAATGTAAAAACGTAAATCTAAATACTTTACAATAAGCTTTCTTATTTTTGATTTTCTGTTGGAAAACTTGGTAAATGCATGATTTTCAGTGTGAAAACGTAAATCTACATTTTACAATAGGCTTTCTAATTTTTGATTTTCTGTTAGAAATGCATGATTTTAAGTGTGAAAAGGCAAATCTGGATACTTTTTAATAGGCTTTCAAATTTTTGATTTTTAGTTGGAAACAGGGCTAAACTGCATGATTTTTAATGTAAAAACGTAAATCTAAATACTTTACAATAGGCTTTTTTATTTTTGATTTTCTGTTGGAAAACTTGGTAAATGCATGATTTTCAGTGTGAAAACGTAAATCTACATTTTACAATAGGCTTTCTAATTTTTGATTTTCTGTTAGAAACATTGTTAAATGCATGATTTTAAGTGTGAAAAGCCAAATCTGGATACTTTTTAATAGGATTTCAAATTTTTGATTTTTAGTTGGAAACAGGGCCAAACTGCATGATCTTTAATGTAAAATTACAATAAGATTTCTTATTTTTGATTTTCTGTTGGAAAACGTAAATTTAGGCTTTCAAATTTTTGATTTTCAGTTCGAAACAGTGCTAAACTGCATGATTTTCAGTGTGAAAACGTAAATCTACATACTTTACAATAAACTTTCAATTTTTTTATTTTTAGTTGGAAACGGGGCTAAACTGCATGATTTTTAATGTAAAAACGTAAATCTAAATTCTTTAAAATAAGCTTTCTTATTTTTGATTTTCAGTTCGAAACAGTGCTAAACTGCATGATTTTCAGTGTGAAAACGTAAATCTACATTTTACAATAGGCTTTCTAATTTTTGATTTTCTGTTAGAAACATTGTTAAATGCATGATTTTAAGTGTGAAAAGCCAAATCTGGATACTTTTTAATAGGCTTTCAAATTTTTGATTTTTAGTTGGAAACAGGGCTAAACTGCATGATTTTTAATGTAAAAACGTAAATCTAAATACTTTACAATAAGCTTTCTTATTTTTGATTTTCTGTTGGAAAACTTGGTAAATGCATGATTTTCAGTGTGAAAACGTAAATCTACATTTTACAATAGGCTTTCTAATTTTTGATTTTCTGTTAGAAATGCATGATTTTAAGTGTGAAAAGCCAAATCTGGAAACTTTTTAATAGGCTTTCAAATTTTTGATTTTTAGTTGGAAACAGGGCTAAACTGCATGATTTTTAATGTAAAAACGTAAATCTAAATACTTTAGAATAGGCTTTTTTATTTTTGATTTTCTGTTGGAAAACTTGGTAAATGCATGATTTTCAGTGTGAAAACGTAAATCTACATTTTACAATAGGCTTTCTAATTTTTGATTTTCTGTTAGAAACATTGTTAAATGCATGATTTTAAGTGTGAAAAGCCAAATCTGGATACTTTTTAATAGGCTTTCAAATTTTTGATTTTTAGTTGGAAACAGGGCTAAACTGCATGATTTTTAATGTAAAAACGTAAATCTAAATACTTTACAATAAGCTTTCTTATTTTTGATTTTCTGTTGGAAAACTTGGTAAATGCATGATTTTCAGTGTGAAAACGTAAATGTACATACTTTACAACAGGCTTTCTAATTTTTAATTTTCTGCCAGAAACATTGTTAAATGCATGATTTTCAGTGTGAAAACGTAAATCTTCATTTTACAATAGGCTTTTCAATTTTTGATTTTCTGTTAGAAATGCATGATTTTAAGTGTGAAAAGCCAAATCTGGAAACTTTTTAATAGGCTTTCAAATTTTTGATTTTTAGTTGGAAACAGGGCTAAACTGCATGATTTTTAATGTAAAAACGTAAATCTAAATACTTTACAATAGGCTTTTTTATTTTTTATTTTCTGTTGGAAAACTTGGTAAATGCATGATTTTCAGTGTGAAAACGTAAATCTAGGCTTTCAAATTTTTGATTTTCAGTTCGAAACAGTGCTAAACTGCATGATTTTCAGTGTGAAAACGTAAGTCTACATACTTTACAATAAACTTTCAAATTTTTTATTTTTAGTTGGAAACTGCATGATTTTTAATGTAAAAACGTAAATCTAAATTCTTTAAAATAAGCTTTCTTATTTTTGATTTTCAGTTCGAAACAGTGCTAAACTGCATGATTTTCAGTGTGAAAACGTAAATCTACATTTTACAATAGGCTTTCTAATTTTTGATTTTCTGTTAGAAACATTGTTAAATGCATGATTTTAAGTGTGAAAAGCAAAATCTGGATACTTTTTAATAGGCTTTCAAATTTTTGATTTTTAGTTGGAAACAGGGCTAAACTGCATGATTTTTAATGTAAAAACGTAAATCTAAATACTTTACAATAAGCTTTCTTATTTTTGATTTTCTGTTGGAAAACTTGGTAAATGCATGATTTTCAGTGTGAAAACGTAAATCTACATACTTTACAACAGGCTTTCTAATTTTTAATTTTCTGTCAGAAACATTGTTAAATGCATGATTTTCAGTGTGAAAACGTAAATCTTCATTTTACAATAGGCTTTTCAATTTTTGATTTTCTGTTAGAAATGCATGATTTTAAGTGTGAAAAGCCAAATCTGGAAACTTTTTAATAGGCTTTCAAATTTTTGATTTTTAGTTGGAAACAGGGCCAAACTGCATGATCTTTAATGTAAAATTACAATAAGCTTTCTTATTTTTGATTTTCTGTTGGAAAACTTGGTAAATGCATGATTTTCAGTGTGAAAACGTAAATGTACATACTTTACAATAGGCTTTCAAATTTTTGATTTTTAGTTGGAAACGGGGCTAAACTGCATGATTTTCAATGTAAAAACGTAAATCTAAATACTTTACAATAGGCTTTCTTATTTTTGATTTTCAGTTCGAAACAGTGCTAAACTGCATGATTTTCAGTGTGAAAACGTAAATCTACATTTTACAATAGGCTTTCTAATTTTTGATTTTCTGTTAGAAACATTGTTAAATGCATGATTTTAAGTGTGAAAAGCCAAATCTGGAAACTTTTTAATAGGCTTTCAAATTTTTGATTTTTAGTTGGAAACAGGGCTAAACTGCATGATTTTTAATGTAAAAACGTAAATCTAAATACTTTACAATAGGCTTTTTTATTTTTGATTTTCTGTTGGAAAACTTGGTAAATGCATGATTTTCAGTGTGAAAACGTAAATCTACATTTTACAATAGGCTTTCTAATTTTTGATTTTCTGTTAGAAACATTGTTAAATGCATGATTTTAAGTGTGAAAAGCCAAATCTGGATACTTTTTAATAGGATTTCAAATTTTTGATTTTTAGTTGGAAACAGGGCCAAACTGCATGATCTTTAATGTAAAATTACAATAAGCTTTCTTATTTTTGATTTTCTGTTGGAAAACGTAAATTTAGGCTTTCAAATTTTTGATTTTCAGTTCGAAACAGTGCTAAACTGCATGATTTTCAGTGTGAAAACGTAAATCTACATACTTTACAATAAACTTTCAAATTTTTTATTTTTAGTTGGAAACGGGGCTAAACTGCATGATTTTTAATGTAAAAACGTAAATCTAAATTCTTTAAAATAAGCTTTCTTATTTTTGATTTTCAGTTCGAAACAGTGCTAAACTGCATGATTTTCAGTGTGAAAACGTAAATCTACATTTTACAATAGGCTTTCTAATTTTTGATTTTCTGTTAGAAACATTGTTAAATGCATGATTTTAAGTGTGAAAAGCCAAATCTGGATACTTTTTAATAGGCTTTCAAATTTTTGATTTTTAGTTGGAAACAGGGCTAAACTGCATGATTTTTAATGTAAAAACGTAAATCTAAATACTTTACAATAAGCTTTCTTATTTTTGATTTTCTGTTGGAAAACTTGGTAAATGCATGATTTTCAGTGTGAAAACGTAAATCTACATACTTTACAACAGGCTTTCTAATTTTTAATTTTCTGTCAGAAACATTGTTAAATGCATGATTTTCAGTGTGAAAACGTAAATCTTCATTTTACAATAGGCTTTCTAATTTTTGATTTTCTGTTAGAAATGCATGATTTTAAGTGTGAAAAGCCAAATCTGGAAACTTTTTAATAGGCTTTCAAATTTTTGATTTTTAGTTGGAAACAGGGCTAAACTGCATGATTTTTAATGTAAAAACGTAAATCTAAATACTTTACAATAGGCTTTTTTATTTTTGATTTTCTGTTGGAAAACTTGGTAAATGCATGATTTTCAGTGTGAAAACGTAAATCTACATTTTACAATAGGCTTTCTAATTTTTGATTTTCTGTTAGAAACATTGTTAAATGCATGATTTTAAGTGTGAAAAGCCAAATCTGGATACTTTTTAATAGGATTTCAAATTTTTGATTTTTAGTTGGAAACAGGGCCAAACTGCATGATCTTTAATGAAAAATTACAATAAGCTTTCTTATTTTTGATTTTCTGTTGGAAAACTTGGTAAATGCATGATTTTCAGTGTGAAAACGTAAATGTACATACTTTACAATAGGCTTTCAAATTTTTGATTTTTAGTTGGAAACGGGGCTAAACTGCATGATTTTCAATGTAAAAACGTAAATCTAAATACTTTACAATAGGCTTTCTTATTTTTGATTTTCAGTTCGAAACAGTGCTAAACTGCATGATTTTCAGTGTGAAAACGTAAATCTACATTTTACAATAGGCTTTCTAATTTTTGATTTTCTGTCATCAACATTGTTAAATGCATGATTTTAAGTGTGAAAAGCAAAATCTGGATACTTTTTAATAGGCTTTCAAATTTTTGATTTTTAGTTGGAAACAGGGCTAAACTGCATGATTTTTAATGTAAAAACGTAAATCTAAATACTTTACAATAAGCTTTCTTATTTTTGATTTTCTGTTGGAAAACTTGGTAAATGCATGATTTTCAGTGTGAAAACGTAAATCTACATACTTTACAACAGGCTTTCTAATTTTTAATTTTCTGTCAGAAACATTGTTAAATGCATGATTTTCAGTGTGAAAACGTAAATCTTCATTTTACAATAGGCTTTCTAATTTTTGATTTTCTGTTAGAAATGCATGATTTTAAGTGTGAAAAGCCAAATCTGGAAACTTTTTAATAGGCTTTCAAATTTTTGATTTTTAGTTGGAAACAGGGCTAAACTGCATGATTTTTAATGTAAAAACGTAAATCTAAATACTTTACAATAGGCTTTTTTATTTTTTATTTTCTGTTGGAAAACTTGGTAAATGCATGATTTTCAGTGTGAAAACGTAAATGTACATACTTTACAATAGGCTTTCAAATTTTTGATTTTTAGTTGGAAACGGAGCTAAACTGCATGATTTTCAATGTAAAAACGTAAATCTAAATACTTTACAATAGGCTTTCTTATTTTTGATTTTCAGTTCGAAACAGTGCTAAACTGCGTGATTTTCAGTGTGAAAACGTAAATCTACATTTTACAATAGGCTTTCTAATTTTTGATTTTCTGTTAGAAATGCATGATTTTAAGTGTGAAAAGCCAAATCTGGATACTTTTTAATAGGCTTTCAAATTTTTGATTTTTAGTTGGAAACGGGGCTAAACTGCATGATTTTTAATGTAAAAACGTAAATCTAAATTCTTTAAAATAAGCGTTCTTATTTTTGATTTTCAGTTCGAAACAGTGCTAAACTGCATGATTTTCAGTGTGAAAACGTAAATGTACATACTTTACAATAGGCTTTCTAATTTTTGATTTTCTGTTAGAAACATTGTTAAATGCATGATTTTCAGTGTGAAAACGTAAATCTTCATTTTACAATAGGCTTTTCAATTTTTGATTTTCTGTTAGAAATGCATGATTTTAAGTGTGAAAAGCCAAATCTGGAAACTTTTTAATAGGCTTTCAAATTTTTGATTTTTAGTTGGAAACAGGGCTAAACTGCATGATTTTTAATGTAAAAACGTAAATCTAAATACTTTACAATAGGCTTTTTTATTTTTTATTTTCTGTTGGAAAACTTGGTAAATGCATGATTTTCAGTGTGAAAACGTAAATCTAGGCTTTCAAATTTTTGATTTTCAGTTCGAAACAGTGCTAAACTGCATGATTTTCAGTGTGAAAACGTAAATCTACATTTTACAATAGGCTTTCTAATTTTTGATTTTCTGTTAGAAACATTGTTAAATGCATGATTTTAAGTGTGAAAAGCAAAATCTGGATACTTTTTAATAGGCTTTCAAATTTTTATTTTTAGTTGGAAACAGGGCTAAACTGCATGATTTTTAATGTAAAAACGTAAATCTAAATACTTTACAATAAGCTTTCTTATTTTTGATTTTCTGTTGGAAAACTTGGTAAATGCATGATTTTCAGTGTGAAAACGTAAATCTACATACTTTACAACAGGCTTTCTAATTTTTAATTTTCTGTCAGAAACATTGTTAAATGCATGATTTTCAGTGTGAAAACGTAAATCTTCATTTTACAATAGGCTTTCTAATTTTTGATTTTCTGTTAGAAATGCATGATTTTAAGTGTGAAAAGCCAAATCTGGAAACTTTTTAATAGGCTTTCAAATTTTTGATTTTTAGTTGGAAACAGGGCTAAACTGCATGATTTTTAATGTAAAAACGTAAATCTAAATACTTTACAATAAGCTTTCTTATTTTTGATTTTCTGTTGGAAAACTTGGTAAATGCATGATTTTCAGTGTGAAAACGTAAATGTACATACTTTACAACAGGCTTTCTAATTTTTAATTTTCTGTCAGAAACATTGTTAAATGCATGATTTTCAGTGTGAAAACGTAAATCTTCATTTTACAATAGGCTTTTCAATTTTTGATTTTCTGTTAGAAATGCATGATTTTAAGTGTGAAAAGCCAAATCTGGAAACTTTTTAATAGGCTTTCAAATTTTTGATTTTTAGTTGGAAACAGGGCTAAACTGCATGATTTTTAATGTAAAAACGTAAATCTAAATACTTTACAATAGGCTTTTTTATTTTTTATTTTCTGTTGGAAAACTTGGTAAATGCATGATTTTCAGTGTGAAAACGTAAATCTAGGCTTTCAAATTTTTGATTTTCAGTTCGAAACAGTGCTAAACTGCATGATTTTCAGTGTGAAAACGTAAATCTACATTTTACAATAGGCTTTCTAATTTTTGATTTTCTGTTAGAAACATTGTTAAATGCATGATTTTAAGTGTGAAAAGCAAAATCTGGATACTTTTTAATAGGATGTCAAATTTTTGATTTTTAGTTGGAAACAGGGCCAAACTGCATGATCTTTAATGTAAAATTACAATAAGCTTTCTTATTTTTGATTTTCTGTTGGAAAACTTGGTAAATGCATGATTTTCAGTGTGAAAACGTAAATGTACATACTTTACAATAGGCTTTCAAATTTTTGATTTTTAGTTGGAAACGGGGCTAAACTGCATGATTTTCAATGTAAAAACGTAAATCTAAATACTTTACAATAGGCTTTCTTATTTTTGATTTTCAGTTCGAAACAGTGCTAAACTGCATGATTTTCAGTGTGAAAACGTAAATCTACATTTTACAATAGGCTTTCTAATTTTTGATTTTCTGTTAGAAACATTGTTAAATGCATGATTTTAAGTGTGAAAAGCAAAATCTGGATACTTTTTAATAGGCTTTCAAATTTTTGATTTTTAGTTGGAAACAGGGCTAAACTGCATGATTTTTAATGTAAAAACGTAAATCTAAATACTTTACAATAAGCTTTCTTATTTTTGATTTTCTGTTGGAAAACTTGGTAAATGCATGATTTTCAGTGTGAAAACGTAAATCTACATACTTTACAACAGGCTTTCTAATTTTTAATTTTCTGTCAGAAACATTGTTAAATGCATGATTTTCAGTGTGAAAACGTAAATCTTCATTTTACAATAGGCTTTCTAATTTTTGATTTTCTGTTAGAAATGCATGATTTTAAGTGTGAAAAGCCAAATCTGGAAACTTTTTAATAGGCTTTCAAATTTTTGATTTTTAGTTGGAAACAGGGCTAAACTGCATGATTTTTAATGTAAAAACGTAAATCTAAATACTTTACAATAAGCTTTCTTATTTTTGATTTTCTGTTGGAAAACTTGGTAAATGCATGATTTTCAGTGTGAAAACGTAAATGTACATACTTTACAACAGGCTTTCTAATTTTTAATTTTCTGTCAGAAACATTGTTAAATGCATGATTTTCAGTGTGAAAACGTAAATCTTCATTTTACAATAGGCTTTTCAATTTTTGATTTTCTGTTAGAAATGCATGATTTTAAGTGTGAAAAGCCAAATCTGGAAACTTTTTAACAGGCTTTCAAATTTTTGATTTTTAGTTGGAAACAGGGCTAAACTGCATGATTTTTAATGTAAAAACGTAAATCTAAATACTTTACAATAGGCTTTTTTATTTTTTATTTTCTGTTGGAAAACTTGGTAAATGCATGATTTTCAGTGTGAAAACGTAAATCTAGGCTTTCAAATTTTTGATTTTCAGTTCGAAACAGTGCTAAACTGCATGATTTTCAGTGTGAAAACGTAAATCTACATTTTACAATAGGCTTTCTAATTTTTGATTTTCTGTTAGAAACATTGTTAAATGCATGATTTTAAGTGTGAAAAGCCAAATCTGGATACTTTTTAATAGGCTTTCAAATTTTTGATTTTTAGTTGGAAACAGGGCTAAACTGCATGATTTTTAATGTAAAAACGTAAATCTAAATACTTTACAATAAGCTTTCTTATTTTTGATTTTCTGTTGGAAAACTTGGTAAATGCATGATTTTCAGTGTGAAAACGTAAATCTACATACTTTACAACAGGCTTTCTAATTTTTAATTTTCTGTCAGAAACATTGTTAAATGCATGATTTTCAGTGTGAAAACGTAAATCTTCATTTTACAATAGGCTTTCTAATTTTTGATTTTCTGTTAGAAATGCATGATTTTAAGTGTGAAAAGCCAAATCTGGAAACTTTTTAATAGGCTTTCAAATTTTTGATTTTTAGTTGGAAACAGGGCTAAACTGCATGATTTTTAATGTAAAAACGTAAATCTAAATACTTTACAATAAGCTTTCTTATTTTTGATTTTCTGTTGGAAAACTTGGTAAATGCATGATTTTCAGTGTGAAAACGTAAATGTACATACTTTACAACAGGCTTTCTAATTTTTAATTTTCTGTCAGAAACATTGTTAAATGCATGATTTTCAGTGTGAAAACGTAAATCTTCATTTTACAATAGGCTTTTCAATTTTTGATTTTCTGTTAGAAATGCATGATTTTAAGTGTGAAAAGCCAAATCTGGAAACTTTTTAATAGGCTTTCAAATTTTTGATTTTTAGTTGGAAACAGGGCTAAACTGCATGATTTTTAATGTAAAAACGTAAATCTAAATACTTTACAATAGGCTTTTTTATTTTTTATTTTCTGTTGGAAAACTTGGTAAATGCATGATTTTCAGTGTGAAAACGTAAATCTAGGCTTTCAAATTTTTGATTTTCAGTTCGAAACAGTGCTAAACTGCATGATTTTCAGTGTGAAAACGTAAATCTACATTTTACAATAGGCTTTCTAATTTTTGATTTTCTGTTAGAAACATTGTTAAATGCATGATTTTAAGTGTGAAAAGCAAAATCTGGATACTTTTTAATAGGATGTCAAATTTTTGATTTTTAGTTGGAAACAGGGCCAAACTGCATGATCTTTAATGTAAAATTACAATAAGCTTTCTTATTTTTGATTTTC